>PVIU01016419.1:0-45082 GCA_004026605.1 Ondatra zibethicus
GTGTTTTTGTTTTTCAGGTGTTTTTGTTTTGTTTTATTTTTTCTTTACTTTTTTTCCCTTTTATTTGGAGGGAATGGGAGGAAGTGGGAACAGGGAGGTGGGAGGTGGATTTTGTTTATTTTTTTTTAACTCATTTCCAGGGGATGGGATTTTTTTTAAATAATGTGTCATGAATAAATAAAGTTGTTTATGAAAAAAATTTTGGTACTTTGAGTGTAAATGCCATTTACATGCTAGTTCTCTTAAGTCACAGGTAGTTGTTAGTTTAGGGGAAAGTACTAGTGTTTCAGAGAGGGTTATTGTAACTAGCTATAATGTATTCAGTTGAGGGTGGTGGGTCTAATAAAAAAGTTAACAGTGCTGGTGGTTTTTGATATGCGGCCCTGGCTGATGTGGAAGCCTGTCTTTGAAGTTCTGGTGACCCAAGAGCCTACCTTCACCAGTGCCTGAATTATAGGCATGCACTATACCCAGACAGACTAGTAACACCTGAGCCAGCTGAGGTGGTGCACCTTTAATCCTAGCACTTGGGAAACAGAGCCAGGTGGATCTCCCAGCCAGCCAGTTTTTTTTTTGTTTTTTTTTTTATTGTTGTTATGTTTTTAATTTTTTGTTTTTTGAGATACAGTTTCTCTGTAGCTTTGGAGCCTGCCCTGGAACTAGCTCTTTTAGACCAGGCTGACCTCGAACTCAAAGAGATCTCCCTGCCTCCCAAGTGCTGAGACTAAAGGTGTGTGCCACCACCACCCACCTGAGCTACAGAGATCTTAAGTTCTGTTCCTGAGAAAACCTGAGTGCAACTGACTTCATGACCTATTTGTAAGTTTGTGTCTTACCGTGTGAGCCTTAATAGGGATTCAAGAAATGCAAAGTAAGCGAGGACACAAAGATCTCTCCCCAAGCCTGGTTTCTCCTACACCTTTAACCAGCACTCAGAAGTCAAGATCTGGGCTGGAGAGATGACTCAGGTTAAGAGTACTGACTGCTCTTCTGGAGGCCTGAGTTCAATTCCCAGCAACCACATGGTGGCTCACAGCCATCTGTAATGAGGTCTGGTGCCCTCTTCTGGCCAGCAAGCATACAGACAACACTGCATAATAAAAGAAGAAAAAAAAAGTCAAGATCTGAGTTAAAGGCCAAAGAGAGCTACAGTTTGTATTGTAATGTCAGGCTGAAATCTTGGGTACTACATTATCTAAAACATGTTACCAAGAAAAGGTTTTATGGCTTTTGCCTCCCTTCTGTATCAGGCCAGAGGAGGATGTTAGAATCCCAGGGGCTGGGTTTAGGAGTGATTTTGAGTGCTGGGAATCCAACCTGGTGGCACACGCCTTTAATCCCCGAACTCTAAGAGACAGAGGCAGGCAATCTCTTGAGTTCGAGGCCAGTCTGGTCTATAGAGTGTGCTCCGGGACAGGCTGTTACACAGAGAAACCTGTCTTTAAAAAACAAAACCCGGGGCTGGAGAGATGGCTCAGAGATTAAGAGCATTGCCTGCTCTTCCAAAGGTCCTGAGTTCAATTCCCAGCAGCCACATGGTGGCTCACAACCATCTTTAATGGGGTCTGGTGCCCTCTTCTGGCCTGTAGGCATACACACAGAATATTGTATACATAATAAATAAATATTAAAAAAAAAAAACCCCTGCGTATTCCTGAAGAGCAGTCAGGGCCTTAACCACTGAGCTCACAGTTTGTTTGAGACAGGGTTTTTCAGTAGCTATGGAGCCTGTCCTAGAACTTGCTCTGGAGACCAGGCTGGCCTCGAACTCATCCACCTGCCTCTGCCTCCAAGTGCTAGGGTTAAAGGTGTGTCTCACTACCACCTGGCTGAGCTCTTATTCACTCCAACACAAGATGTACTTTAGTCTCTGTCCATTCTACCAATACTAGTTCTGCTAATGTCTTGCTATATGCTCTTCAGAACTCAAATACATTTATAAAACCCTAATACCTCTATTTCTTGTAAAAACTGTTGTTAACCTATGTATTTTAGCATTTGGTCAGTGTATGTGATGTCTGTAGAGGCTAATTAACAGGAAGCAGTCTAAAGTTCAGTATTAGAAAAATGGGAACTTTGTAGTTTACCTGGGACCAACCCCAGCATTTAGGATGCTGAAACAAGAGGATGCTTAGATCTAGGCTAGCCTAGGCTAGAAAGTGTGACCCTACTTCTATTCTTGTTTCCTTGTATTCTTGTTAGTGAGGGAAAGCATGTGTCCCAGAGCACACATGGGGGTCAAGAGGATGACTTTGGAAGTTCTCTCTTCGGGTTCCATGACTCACTATTTGGTCTGGTCATCAAAAACAAGAATGTGATACCAGGCATAGTGGTACCTGTCTTTAGTGCCAACACTTAGGCAGAGGCAGGTATAGCTCGGAGTTCAAGGCCAGCCTGGTCTACAGAGTTGAGTTCCAGGAGCTAAATAGTGAAGACTGTCTCAAAGGAAAAAAAAAAGGATTTGAAACTCTGAACTTGTACAAATAAGTACTGGCCTGTTCTCACCTACCCACTAGGGGGCACTAAATGGTTCTGAAATATCCCTGCAAATTGTTTTTAGACAAACTCACTCTGTAACTGTGGAAGGGCTGCCAACACACAAGAGACCAGAGTGGCCTGGAGCTCAAGAGACCTGCCTACATCTACCGCCCATTGCTGTTTTAAGGCATGCTCACAGAACCAATTAGTTTTTTTTTGTTCTGGCTGTTTTCTTTTGAGATAATCTGTGTAGCCCAGGCTGGTCTAGAACTCACAAATCCTCTTGCCTCTGTCTTCAAAGTGCTGGAATTCCAGATGTGCACCACCACATCTGGCAGGTGATTGGATTTTTGCCCCTCTTTGGTCTTGCAAGTTTTAAAGTCCACTCCATTCTACTCTATTGTGTCGATTATTTTCTCCATTCTGCTCCACTCCTTGAGTTCCCGTTGCTAAAAAGACGTGTGACACCACCAGTGAGCACAAACTCAGAAGGAAGCCTTCCAAGTTTGGTCCTAGTCATACTGTCCTGCCGTATTTACACCATTTGTCTGTACAAGACAGTTAAGAGAGTCGTGTTCCCTTGAACCCCTGATTACGATTTCCTTTTCTGCTTTGGAGGCAGAAGCATGGGGAAAAAAGTTGACATTCTTGAATAAACACAGATTTTGGTAAATTATTTCTGTCCATCAATTCTGGCTAACTGAAGAATAGGAGTAAGTCTATTATTGGAGTTCTGTTTTTGTTTTTGCTATTTTTTTTTTTTTTGAGACAGGGTCTCAACATGTAGCTCTGGCTGTCTTGGCGCTCACTTTGTAGACCAGGCTGGCCTCAAACTCAGATCCACCTGTCTCTGCTTCCCAAGTGTTGGAACTAAAGGTGTGTGCCACCATGCCTGGGTGTACTTTTTTCTGATATCTGGTTGGAGAAGTTCTGTCTTAAAATGCCCTTGGTTGTCTTGGCTTGTCTTCTGTCCCTCACAGACCCTCACTATAAGCTAAATTCACCAAATCTGCTAGGCATAGTGCTCTATGACTTTCATCTCAGTATTCAGGAGGCAAAGGAAAGTGGATCTCTGAGTTCAAGGCTAGCCTGGTATACGTAGTAAGTTCCAGGACTTATTTTAAAAAACAAAACAACAACAAAAAACCTCACACACAAGTTTCCCATATTTTTTCCTCTCTAGGCTTATTGATAATCATTTATTCAAACATGTATTTATTGGGCATTTCCCAACGTGGGTTCTACTGAAGGTGTTATCGTTCTGTAAAGGGACCTATTGACGAAAGATTTCTGTCATTTCTCTGTTTTGTATGCCACCAAAAAACTTCCAGAAAAATCCCTGTTTTCATTAAAGTTTTTTCTTACATTTATTCATTATGTGGGGGCAGGGGGTCATCCATGTGGTGGCTAGACAGCTTGCAGGACTGGCTTCTCTCCCTGCCCTTGCAGACTCTAGGGATTGAGCTCACACTCAGGTGACCACACTCAGGAGCAAACACTTTCCCCCACTGAGCCAAAACTGAGAAATCAATTTTTGTTGCTTATGTAATATACTCAGTTTATGGTATTTGGTTTTAGCTTCTGGGTTATAGGTGTGAACCACCACATCTGACTTTAGAACTAAACATTTTTAATTCTTATAAGGCACATACACATCAGGACTCTGGACAAATCTGTTCTGTGCTAGCTTTATATAGGGTGCAGGGCTGGAATTCAAGTCGCCAGGCCTGTGCAGCAAGCCACCTTCCTTTCAGTCATCTTGCTGGCCCCAAAACAGTCATTTTTGTACTGTTCTTATATTCTGAAAATTAAGTCCTTTTTTTTTCTTTTTTCTTTTTGGTTTTTTGAGACAGGGTTTCTCTGTAGCTTTGGAGCCTGTCCTGGAACTAGCTCTTTTAGACCAGGCTGGCCTTGAACTCACAGAGATCCCGCCTGCCTCTGCCTCCTGAGTGCTGGGATTAAAGGCGTGCGCCACCACCGCCCGGCCAGCCCTTTTTTTTCCAAAATGAGTTCTCACTATGTAGCCCTGACTGGCCTGGAACTTGCTGTGTAGACCAAGCTGACCTCAAACTCAGAGATCTGCCCGCCTCAGCCACCTGACTACCAGATTAAAAGAGTATTTTTGTCAAGAAGTTTTTCCCGTCTTTCTTTAATAGAGTATAACCTGCTATGGTCTGAATGTTTGTAGCCCCAAATTTATGTATTGACACCTATTCCCACTGTGAGGGTCTTTGGGAGCTGGGTAAGTCACAAGAGCTCTGCTTTTATAAAAATGCTTAGTGCCCTTCAAAAATAAGACTGTGAGTTTCCTCTCCACCATGTAAGATGCAGTAAAATGCCTCTGCTCTGTATACCAGACTGTCAACAGCCTGACTTACTCCCCAGCCCCACTTCGGAACTGAGAGGAAAGCCGCTCGGTGCACTTTGTTGTGTGATAGTTAGTTTTTTCCTTCTTTTATACTTGTCTGCATCTTCTCTACAGATTGCAGTTTTAGTCTTAAGAGTTTTTAGTTCAAGTGAACAAAATGAGGAACATGAGCTCCTTTCAGACCTGAGGCCAAGCCAGACGTTGGTCGCTGACGATTGTAAAACTTGGTTGCCTGGTGACCAGATGAGGTTGTCTTGAGAGGTCAAAAAGTGGCCATCGTGTCACTTTAAATAGCTTTCTAAAGTTAGTTTTAAAGAATGAGATATTATGTGTGTTGGGAGAGTGTAACCTGTGCACGTGCGGAGATCAGAGGACCTCTCGTTAGAGTCGGTTCTTCTGACCCACATTGTGGGTCCTGGTGACGGAACTTGGGTTGTCAGACCTAGTAGCACGCGTTTTCACAGGCCCATTTCATACAACTTTTTAACATTAGAAATGTGCCCTCTATATCCTCTTGATTCCCCTCTCAATAGTCCATTATGACTCTTAGTCGTAAATCCAACTAAAACACTTAGAAAGCCCAAATTTCAACCAGTACAAAAAGAATAGTCATTTCTCTTATTTGCCTGAAAACTATATCCTTGAAGTTCTTGGGGGTTCCTAATGAATTTAGTATTAGAGAAATAGCCGGGTGGAGGCACATGACTTTAACCCCAGCACTGGGAGGCAGAGGCAGACGGATCTCTGTGAGTTCGAGGCCAGCCTGGTCTTCAGAGTGAGTTCCTGGACAGCCAGGACTACACAGGGAAACCCTGTCTCGAAAAACCAAAACAACAACAAAAAATTAAAATAAATAAAGTATTAGAGAATTACTTTCTCACATGGCACTTACAGATATTTCCTGTCTTGAGTTGGATATGGTGGCTCACACCTCTAGTCCCAGCACTTGGGAGGCTGAGGCAGGAAGGTCACTATGAGTTCAAAGCCAGCTTGAATTACATAATTCCACGGCAGCTGGGCTAAAGTGATGAATCCTATGTCAGAGCCCCACACCATTTCCAACTGCTGTGCAGGAAGAAGATTGCAGGCTCTCCCTTTTCAAGATCTGGCTACTCCCCTGGCCAGTTCATAGAACTTTCAACAGGTTGCCTCTCCAAGCTATAGTCTTGCAACATCCTCAGAGAAAGACAATTTTTCCAAAGGCTGAGAATTTAGGAAGGTCGTATGGTTGGAGAAGTTGACGTCAGTTGTTTGGGCTATATACACTGACCATTTCCACCAGACTAGAAACTGGGGTGATCGCTCCTCTCTGTGTGACTCATACCTTTCTCTTGTTCACTTTTACCTGCCTCCCATACAGGAGCTGTGGTCACTTTCCAGTTGGTTTTGTTTTGTTGGTTCTACAGAATGAGGCTTTTCATTGAAGTGTCTCTTAGCCAGGACTTAGGGGAAGGCCTGTGAATCCTAGCACTCAGGAGGCTGAGGCTGGAGGATTGTGACTTTGAGGTTAGCCTGGAATACAAAAAGAGATCCTATTTAAAAAAGGAGGGGGAGGAGGAAGAGAACCTCTACTCCAGTTCAACGCATGGTTCAAATCATTTCACACACAGCAAAAAGCAACACCAGTCACTTGACTCCATGAACAAGAGGTGAGTAGAAATAGCTGCCTGGCTCAGCCTGGCTCTGCCCCGGAATGGCAAGTCCCCTCGGTTTCTCTCAGTTCTCATTGTTCTGTAATGTGATGGAGCAGGAATAAAAATGGATCCTTCTCAAGGGACTGTGGAGAGTCACTGAGGATGCTCTTATGAGGTCTCCAGGAACACACTTTTTTTTTGGAGCCCTGTAGCATGGCGTTATTGATAGTGTGTGGCCTTAGACATGAGTCGGCAAAAGGGAAGGAGAAGGGAGACCCAGTGTTGCTGATGACCGACCTCTTTTCTGGAAGAAGAAGGGCTTCCATTTTCCTAGAAAGTCCTCTCTCAGAACTACCCCAAGTTAAAGCCTACCCTTTCCAAACTCTAGGAACCTGCTTTGCCTGTGCAATAGGCTTGCGTTAGGCGCACTGAGCAAGGAATCTACCTGAGGGCTTCTTGCCTGTGAAGGTGCCTCACCTCCTTCAAGAAGCAGTCTTCTAGCCAGGGCTACTAGTTCAAAGCTGGCCTGGACCTATAGAAAAGGATCCCATCTCTAAAGCAAAAAAGCCCCATGATCCTCCTAACCACAAACTTCTCTCCCTCCTTATTAATATTCCTAGTGTGGGTTTTTTGTTATGATTTTAGACAGCGCTTCATGTACCCCAGGCTAGCCTTGAACTCTGACTGTAACTGACAGTTTCCTTGAGCTTTTGATCTTCTTGCCTCCTCCTCCTGGATGCTGAGACTACAGGCATAGACTACATGCACATGTGGTCATGCTGAGACTACAGGCATATACTACATGCACATGTGGTCAAAGTTCAGGTTTAGTGTAAAGCACTCTAACAACTGAGCTGTGGTCCCCTACTGCCACTTCCTAGGGAAGGCCAGACTCCTTTCCTCACCACCAAGGGAAGTGTCCAAAGTTTAGCGGGAAAGGTGGCCAGAGTACAGTGATGGCCTCTAGTTCTTCCTTCCTTTTTTGTTTTGGTGTTTGTGTATGTGTGTATAGGTGTACAGGTTCTCACTCAGCTCTGGCTGGCCTGGAACTCACTATGTAGAGCAGGCTAGCCTCTAACTCAGAGATCCTCCTCCTTCTGCCTCCCAACAGCTGGGATTAATGGCATGTACCACTGTGCTCAACAGAATTCTAGCTCTGTCTGGGCTCTAACAGGGTCTCACTAACTTTGTAACCTTGGGTAAGTTATCAAGTCCTTGAGCACTAGTAAGAGAAATACTATGGTAGAAAGCCATTGTTCATTTCTAAACAATATCCAGTCCTGTCCTAACTGCTCAGTCTTCTTCACAACCCTCAGTATTAGGGGTGGAGCAGAATGCTACTTGAGCTAGCCAATCACATGCATGAGGCTTTCCGGAAGAATTTCTACTGGAGTTCAGGCAGAGGCCTGCCTGTGCTGTGTGTGCTTGCTTCTCCATCCTGTGAGTTCTCTCTTTAACCTGCTCCACATCTCATAAATTCCTTTTTTAACGTCAATTTAAAGAGATCATCTTATCTTTGTGCACATGTATGTTAGTGTTAAGTATACGCATATGGGTGCTTTGGGGGCCAGAAGACAGTGTTCAATTCCTGGAGCTGGAGTCCCAGGCAGCTGTGAACAGACATGTTGTGGGTATGGGGACCAACTTCGGCCCTCTGGAAGGTCAGCAAGCACTCGCAACCACCATCTCTCCAGCCCTCAAGTTAATTTTTATTGCTCCCTAAAACCTTAATTGCTCCACACACCGACCTTGAAGTTGTTGCAAGGATGGAATGAGACAGTGAGCATCCCGGCAGAGCGTCAGTGAGTGGCACAGTGAGAAAGGCGATGTTACTGGTTTGTGTCGCACTGAGAAAAGTCTTTCTCCAAGAGATAAAAGGACAACATAAGGGAGGGAAGTCCAGGCTATCATATGCTCATTTATTCAAAATGTCTTTTATTGAAACAGAATGAAAGAGTGAGGTCTGGGAAGATGTCTTTGGGCACAGGATGGAGCCCAGACCTAATGGTTATAGTGCGATGCTCTGCCCACCCCGGACTGATTCTTGCTGACAAAGAACATAAAGCAGCAGGGAGGAAACGGGGTTGGGGACAGGCCCTCTGAGCTCTCCTAGATGGCTGGAGTGAGATGCCTTTGAGCCTTTTGTGTGGGGTGGCCTTGCCTTCCTGTCTACCTTGCTAGGGCCCTTTGTCACCTTTCTGTGCTGTGCGGCCAGCCTCCCACCAGGGTGCTCAGAGGCTGTTTAGAGGGCAGGGTTAGGAGTGGCTAGCAGCGGGACATGGTCACAGCGGTTAGGTGGTGGCTGCCTCAGCAGGGAAGGTCGACGACACAGCTCCCCATCCCGGAGTACCTCTGGCAGAAGCTTGCGCTTGGTCTCTGGCAGCAGCATGATGCTGAGGATGCAGAGGAGGGCACAGGCCGCCAGTACCACATGTTGCAGGAAGGCTCCATGGCCCATGTGGAGCCGCTGAGCTGGACAGCTCAGCCCCCCGAGCGCCCCAAGTGCCATGATTAGGCCCAGGCCGCGGCCCCTGAGAAACATGGAGAGGGTACTGAGCCGACAGCTGTGGGTCTCACCGTGGTTCTCCAACAGCTTCTCCTTTTCATCCTTCAGCCAAAGGCCCTGTCCTTTCCCCGGGCAGCACCCCTTTCTCACCGCACAGTGGTTGGGATGACTTCAGCAGCAAGGAGGGTACTGAGGATAGCAGAAGCTTGGGAGGAGAAGAGTCCAAGGACAGAGAAAGTGGTGATGGCAGCATCATTCAGATCTGGAGGACCAAAAGGGACGGATGATATGAATGGAGGTAGAGAACACACACCTGGCCTAGTCTCTGACATCATCCACTTGGCTCTCAAACTCTCTGGACCATGTTTGGGTTCTGGGCATTCAGTTATGGAATGGAGGAACAGACAAGTTTATACAGCTGGACAGTGGTCTGGGGAAGGTCTGAGTCTTGGAAGGCCTATTTTAGATGTAGTAGCTAAGTTTTTCTGTTGGGATTCCCTAACTGTAGGATTCCCACAATGCAGAGAAGAAAAGATACTCACAATCCCACAGGCCCAGCAGGACCAGGGATGCAATGCCTGTGAGAGTCATTGAGAGAAGCAGGATGCCCCGGCGGCCAAAACGGTCCACGGTGACCCCCAGGAAGACACAGGCCAGGGCCGCTGTGCCACTGGCTAGCAGAGAACACAAGTAGAAGTCTGATGGGCTCCCTCCTCCTCCCACAGGCTGGTAGCAGTGGCGAATGGCATGGGCAATGAAGCTGTGAAACAGGGCGGGGAAACAATGAAGGGTGTCCGAGTCCCTCTCCACAGCTTCACCCTCTGCAGCGTTTCAAGAGGCTTTCCCACCCAACCAGCCCCTATCCCAGCTACTGGCCTGGCCCTCAGCTCAGACAGCCAGGCTCACTTGGTGAAGCCCAGGATAAGCAGATTCTTCCAGATGTTGCGATAGTTGAGGAGGGATGCGAAGGAAAAGGTGGATGTTGCAGGGAGAGGGCAGGTATTCTCCAGTTCTTCAGGAAAGAGACAGGAGCAATCAGAGACAGCTGAGACCCAGGATCTCCCACGGTGAAGAGGCACAGGTACAATCACACAGAAGTCATCACGGTAGAGACCCCTTGCTTCTTACCCTGTAAGGCTTCCTGGGCCTCCTCTCCCAGCATCTGCCCATGGGGCCGGTTTCGCTCAGCCAGGATCCTCAGCACAGACTGGGCTTCCTCAATTTGCCGCTTCACTATCAGCCACCGTGCGGACTCCAGAAACAGACCAGGCCAGCTACAGGCAGGTAGTAGAGTATACTGTGAAGCCTTCTTTCTCTGGACCCAGGGATGGGACCCTACCACCTCTGAGGAACTGGGCAGTTGGCAGGGACTAAGGACTACACTGGAGGTAAAGATGGGAAGAAACAGGCCACAGATGAAGGGTGATACTGACCCATAAAACAGGAAGAGGATGCAAGGAGCGGTGATCATTCGCTGTAGAAATCGCCAGTCCTTAGAGACAAGGGCCAGGCCAAGGAACAGGAAGTGCCCTCCCACCCCTACCAATTCCCCTGCCAGGGCCACCCGAAGCCTCTGGGTTGGGTCGCACAGCTCCAGGCCTGGAGATACAGCAGGGATGAAGGGAGGAGAGGCCAGGGAATAAGGAGGTGTGAGGGAGAAGAGAGAGGGAGGGATGGAGGAAAGGACAGAAAGCTAGGTCAGCCCCTCAACAGAGGTTGCAGCCGTCACCTCCCACAGACTAACCTCTGGGTGGCAAGGAGGAAGAGCCTGGGCCCTGCTCCTTAAACCTGGCTGGACTTTAGGATCAGAGTCACCTGGGCGCTCAGCATTCCTAATTTACAGGTCCTTTTCTATCTGTTCTATTTGACCTTCATATCGACCTTTGCCCAAGGTCACATAGCTTCTTAGGATTTCATTTAGGTTTGAGACAAGGTCTCACAATGTAGCCCAGGCCACACTTGAACTCAACCTTTCCGCAATAGCCTCCCATGTACTGGAGTTACACCTGCATGCCGCTGGATGTGGCCGCTATTTCATTTTTAAAATCAGACTCTTCTCTGACAGAAGAAGGTCAGGTTGGGGCTTTAAAGATGATGGCAAGTGGGAGGACGGTGTGGGAAGAAGCAGGACCCTTGCTTGGACTCCTTAAAAGACCAGGTCAGGCTTTCTGTCTGTCTCCCAAAGAGGTAGCTGCTGCCCTGGCTCCCCACCCCAAGTTCCTCTCCCCCCTTCCTCTCTCTCTCTCTTTCTCTTTCCTTGCCCCCTTCTCCCTCCCTCTCCCCTTCCCTTCCATAACCCACTAAATAAATATCCAACCTCAAAAAAGTAAAATAAAATAAAAAACCAGGTCAGAAAGACAGCTGACATTTGGGACCTAGGGGCAATGGAAATGGTCTGCAAATGCAGAAAGGCAGACAGGCGCCCCAAGGCAGAGATCTCAGCAGGGTGCCACTCACGCATCAGGTAGACACCAAGGTCAACACCAGCTAGCAGGAGGCCCAGGAGGAATCGAAGAACCATAATGCCAGTGGAAGAGCCTGCAGCAGCTCCTCCCACACCACAGGGGCCCACAAGCCCCAAGGTCAGCAGCACAATTCCACGGCGGCCAAACCTACAAAGTAGAAAGGATTTCTGTGAAGGAGGTACTGGGTGGGCCCTAGCTGCCTACTTCAAAGCTGGTATGAGGATGAAGTTCAGGGGGCAAGAGCTGTACTGAAGCCAGCTGGCAGAGTGGGTACTGTGGCACTCGCCTTTAATCTCAGCACGTGGGAGGCAGAGATAGGTGGATTTCTATGACTTTGAGGCCAGCCTTAGGAGTTCCAGGACAGTCAAGACTATTACACAGACAGACCCTGTCTAAAATTGAAGAGAGAGAGACAGACAGAGACAGAAAGAAAGAAAAGATGGAAGGGAATTGGGATGGGGGCTAGGCATACAAGATGTCTGACTACTGGGCAATGAGGTGCAGCTATGGTTTTATGGGAAGGGGACAAATGACTCTTGAGGACAGGGCTATCAGTCAGAGATTAGGGCTTTGATCATGGATGTGAAATCAGCCCTGAGGGTGGAGAATGAGATTCTTTCTGCTTAGGAGGGTTGGGTCCTTCATCCTCATTGGTAGAGGTATTGATCAGAGGTAACAGATATTGTCTTGCTCAGTCATTGATCTATGAAGTAGGAGCTCCTGATCTGTGGGATAACCACTGGCCAACTGTATACGCAAACAGTTATTTATCCATCAGTGATGATACAGATATTGTCCCTTGGGGATGAGACCACTGTTTCATAAAGTTGGGGCTTGGGTCTCATTACACACATGGGTAGACAGTGGGAATGGGCCACTGGTGAGGACACGGAGCTACTAATACAGGGGAATGAGTCTGTTAATCCATACAATCAGAATGCTTACTTTTGGAGACTGGAGAATTGATCTCTAGTGATAAAATTGAGGGTCTTAGTGTAGGTGGGTGGGTGCCAATGGGACAAATAGATTAATCCATGAAAACAGACACTAAGGATAGGGAGATGAACTACTGGTGACGGTCACTGACCCCAAGCAAAGACAGAGTTACCGACTGGAGATGAGTAATGGTCCTTAGTAGGGGAAGGACTGATATCTTAGAATACAGCAATTAATGTGATAGGTAAGGACTATTTTTCATAAGGATGAGCTAATTTGATTAACGCGCCTCTGACTTTAGACTAAATTATCCATCATTGGGAAGGAGGCCATTATTGGCATGTGAAAATTCGGCTACTGATGCTTGAAGATTAGCTACTACTCTGGGTGTGGGATCATTGGTTCACAGGTATATGTGATTATTATGCAGGGAGGATGGCTATTGGTTTTAAGGAACCTGGCCATTAATGTGTTTGAGCCATGAGTCACTTAGGCGCAACTGTAGATCACAGGTGGATGGTCAGTGGTCCTGGTTTTCAGAAGAGGAGATAGAGATTTGGATCTACCCAGAGTTACTAGTTAGCTAGACGAACTGTTGTCTTTGGAGAGGACTGACTCATGGAAACATGGGTTTTGGTTCAAGAGGCTCTGAAAGCTCTGGGCAGCCATGAAGATAGGACTGTTGGTCTGTGAGGTTCTCTTGGAGTTGGTGATCTACACAGCGCAGGCGCTGGGTAGTAGGCATGGGAGGAGTTACTTCAGGGAGTCACTCATGGAGATCGCTAATAACCGCAGGGAAATGGATCATCTGTTTGTAAAGTCGATGGGAATGGGGCTGTTGACATTCAGGAATTAATATTAAGTTTTAGGAATGTGGCCACTGACATGGGCTAACAGTCTAGGTAGACTATTAGCCAGTGGAGATGAATCTGTCAATTCATGAAGATGGAAAGGAAGGCGGCTGGGATTATAAGGGCAACGATGGAGTAGATGGAACATGGAATGTGGAGACAAGGTTTTGGCTGAGGAAGTGACTTTTAACTCTGGAGATGAGGCCACTGACTTATGGATATGGATCTCCTGATCAGTGGGGTGGGGTAACAGGTCATGAATGTGAGGTCATTTCCTTGTGTGGAAGCGGGTATAGGTGTATTTCTTGATGGGGGATGAAACCGAGACTGAGATACACTGCTAAACAGGAGTCCAGAGGAAACTGTAGAGTACAGTCAGTGGAACCATCCTTGTCCTCTTGCAGATCCAGCTGCTTGGGCTAGCTCTGCCAGCACCCCATCCTTTCTCTCAGCCCTGCCCCCACAGAAGTCCTCACCTGTCCGCGGGGTAACCGAGGAACAGGTAGCCGGAGGCAAAGCCCAAGATGAAGAGGATCTGCTCCAGGATCACCTGCCAGCCCAGGTCACACACCAGATCCCACTGGGGATATGAGAGGGGTGCAGCCGTATCAGGCCGGGTCCTCGCTGCCCTGGTCGGCCCCACTCCAGATCCCGCCCAGCTGCCTCACCTGGCCGATGGCATTGGTGGTGAGCACTGGTAGTCCGTTATAGTCCCA
The DNA here is from genome assembly GCA_004026605.1 of Ondatra zibethicus. Classification (NCBI taxonomy): domain Eukaryota; kingdom Metazoa; phylum Chordata; class Mammalia; order Rodentia; family Cricetidae; genus Ondatra; species Ondatra zibethicus. The sequence goes on from PVIU01016419.1 coordinate 13,955, forward strand.
GTCCTTCAGGCAATGGTTGAAGTCCGGTGGGGCGAAGCCACTACACGAAGGGTCAGTACTGGTGACGACTCGGCTGGCGGCGCTGGCTGCTAGGGCCGCTCCGGCGACGCTGACGCCGCTGGCGTTGGGGGGCTGCTCCCAGCCCGAAGCGTTGGGGGGCAAGGCGCCGTAGTGGCAATGCAGCGGGGGCGCCAGCGTGAAGATGGGGTCTGAGGCCATACCCAACGCCACGAAGAGCACGGGTAGGCAGCACAGGCCGAGCTGCAGTTGCTGGCCGCCACCCAGCGCCCCCACCTGGGCGAGCAGAGCCTCGAAGCTGAGGGGGCCCGGGGGCGCGGCCAGCGACAGGCTGCTGCCCAGGGCATCGCCCTCCCCCTCCCTCCGGCGCTCCCGCTCACCCTGCAGCTGCTCTGGGGGCACCGCATCTCCGAGGCTCCCGACCTGCTGCGGCGAGGTGGGGGGGGGGGAGAAGGTGAGGCAGGAGAAGCCGTGGGCACGCGGGGACGTGGGTGGGAGGAGGGCGGGGAGAGGTCGGCCGAGCCCCCCAGAGCGCTGACACTTACTCCATTGGCGTTGGGGGCGATCTCTACGGTGCTGTCGATTTTGCTGCCGCCCCCGCCATTGGGCTCGGGGGTCCCGGTGGCCACTCGGGGAGCCAGCTTGCCGACCGCAGGGGCCCTGTCGGCCGCGCCGGAAGAATGAACTGGTGTCTGGCCAGCTGTGTGCGCAGAGCTGGGACGCCGAGGGCCGCGAGACCCCGCTCTGCAGCTCTGCAGCCGCGGGCGCCTCCTCCGTCTCTATCGTCTCTGCGCTGCTTTCCCCTCCCCTTCCTCCAGACTCTCCTCCCCTTCCCACGTCAGCAGAACCTGGGTCCAGACTGTTCGTCAGAGATGAAGGGGGGCCAGGGCCCGCGTGGAAGTAGGGGCTGGGGTCTCCGCTGTTTGTTCCTTGGGACTGCAGGTCATTGCGGTTTTAAAAGAAAATGTGAAGGATAGAAGGAAGCTGGGGAAAATGCCAAGATTCTTCCTCATTCCAGTCTTCCTTGTCACTAATGTGTCCACTCTCCACCCCTCCACATTAATTTTATCAATAAAATGTATTAAATGCCTACTGTATCCCAGGCCGTATGTGAGATCTGAAGGATTTGTAGGATGGACAAGATACCCTTGGAGGTGGTTTCTAGGGGAGGCAGATGTGTAATTCGGGAATTGCCTAATTGCCGGATGGTTTATGCAGATGGAGGAATCAGTTGGCACCATGCGTCACTCTCTAGCTTCAGTTCTCTACTGGGGGACAGGTCTCTGGGTTTCCACACATCCAACTTGGTTGAATCGCCACTTCCAGCCACATTTGGCACTATTGACCACCTCTTCTTCTGCAGTTCCTCCTTTGACAGCCAAGTTTCACCTTCTCCTGGTTTATTTTCTCCACCGCAGCCACACGCGCCTCCTCTTCAGCACCACTCCGTTTATGCCGTCCTTCCCATCTCACGGCATCGCCTCTGTGCTATACGTGTTAGAGATCGTCGACCCAGACAATGTACACCTGTTTCCTATTTCCACCTCTGCCCAGAGTCCTGGGTCAGTGAAGCAACCTCTTGGTAATCCATATAACCTTGAATGTCCCATCAGGTCCTCAAGAAAGGAATCATGCAACACGGTCTCCCATAATCTCGGCATCTTCTATAATGCTCCCATCTTTGAGGGAATGACACACTCATCATTTACCTATGGTCAGGTGTTCAGCATTTGCCCTTGAAATGCCTTCTTCACCTCACAGCAAGTCCCTAACAAAATGCCATTACTACCTCTATAGTTCTCTCCCTCAGGTGGGCTGCTGTATTCTAAGTTGCTGGTGTGAGGAGCCCACTTTGTTTCTCCCCGCCTGTTACTTAAGGTGCAGATGGAATGATCTTCTTAAAAAAGTAGGTATTTAAATTTTCTATTTATTAGTGTGTAAATGCGTGATGTGCATGCCGTGCTGCATATGGTGGAGGTCAGAGGATACTGGAGCCCTCCATCTTCATGGGTGCTGGAGGACAGAGTGATTGCCATGCTTGCATGCTGGACCACCTTGCCAGGCCCCCAGATGGAGGTCGGACTACATCTCTGTCCTGCTCAAGGGCTTTCAATGACTTCTCTCACCAAGGAAAAGTCTGGACAATGCATACCTGGGCCTACCGCCTGGTCACGTAATCTCTGCAGTCACATTCCACTTCTCTGCCCACCCCCTCTGCATTCTAACCACCTGGCTGACCTCTGTTTTTCCAGCATCGTGGGGCTTTTGCACAGGCTGGTTCCTATGCTCAAGGGCTCATTCCACATTCCCTTACCTTTGGCTGTCAGCTCAAGTATCTTGGCCTCAAAGAAACCTCTCCTAAACCCCAGACTTGCTATGCAAAGTGCGGTTGATGGACTCACTGCATCCATACCGCTAGGGAGATTGCTAAAAATGCACAATCTTGGCATCATCCAGACCCTTGAACCATAATTTTCAACTGGATACGCAGGCATATGGATATTAAAACTAGGCATGCATTCCTTGAAGAGATGTAATGCTTGATAGACTATTCCACCCGCCACTCCATAAGTATCCAGAAAGGGGTAGTCTCAGTGACCTTGTGATTATCTCCTCTGAACCACCTTGGAAGAACACTAAGCCACAGGATCGTTGATCCATTACTTCCTCTGCTCAGAAATTCTCCAAGTACAGAAAAGACGCCTCTAATGTAAGTTTCCATCTCCCTAGTGTCTCAGAATTACTGGGCTTCTTATGGCCTGAAATCCTGCAGCTAGTTGGTCTCCAGCCTTCTCTTTATCTTGGGATAATAATTCCTTTTTTTTTTTTTTTTTTTTTTTTTTTTCGAGACAGGGTTTCTCTGCAGCTTTGGAGCCTGTCCTGGAACTAGCTCTTGTAGACCAGGCTGGTCTCGAACTCGAACTCACAGATATCCGCTTGCCTCTGCCTCCCAAGTGCTGGGATTAAAGGTGTGTGCCACCACCGCCGGCTTTTTTTAAAGACATGGTCTCACTATGTGAACCAGGTACAAAAATCCACCTGTTTCTGTCTCCCAGGTGCTGGGAGTAAAGATGTGTGATAGCCCAGCTTAATAATTCTTTAGTTTTATGCTTTTATCCCCAAAATCCTGTAAGGCCATTTTGATCACTCTCATACTAAAGCTAAAGGCAAGTCTCAAAAGAGGGGCGTTACCCCCCCACACTTAAGTACATGACATATCTAAGATTTGAACTGAAGACAGACCCTCTCTTCTGAGTTCACGGTCCTTTCTAGAAGGCATATCTGGGAGATGAGAATGGCCTTCAATGTATAGGGGTGAATTTGTTGGCTCCCGTATTTGAAAATGTTTTCCTTCAAGTAAGATGAGAAAGGTGCTCAAAATTGAAGAGGCAAATGCACGAGGGTGCCAAGAGCCAATGAGTATGATTAAAACTTGAGGTGCCCCGACAGTCACTGAGCCAGGCTCCTGGGAAAGGTTAACCAAAGCGATGACAGCTGCCTTCTCTTGTGGTTAATGGCCGGAGTCAATGTCATTTAAGCCATGGGCCCTAATCTCATCAAACTTCCGAGGCTTTCTAACCTGCTGCATTTATCTGTGGTCTCAGATAGTCTAAGTGATGGAAGCCTGGGGAAAGTGGAAGGGATGGACTCTCCTAAAGTCACCTAAGGAAGCCAGATCATCCAACAGCTGCTTTTCAGTTGGGCAGCATTGGCCTGTGGTGGCAAACTGAGGTTTCCTTTCTCTTTGGGGTGCTCTTTAAAGAGGGACCTTTTGAGGCTGTTATGGCCAAATGCTCCACATCTGCACCTCTTTAATGAGGTCATGTGACAACAAAGTCTGGAAGTGCTAGCACTAAGACCCTTCTTAGTTCTTCCATTCTGGGTCTTTCTGGTCAAGATCTCCTTCCCCAGCTGCTCCCTTCACCTAGTCTCCCCTATCACCTATTAGTTCCATCATCAGTCACGTCTTTGAGACAGGGTCTCACAATGTAGACCAGGCTGGCCTAGCTCACAGATCCAGATCCACCTGCATCTGCCTCCCAAGTGCTAGGATTTAAGTATGCATCCTGACACCTAGCTTTTTTAAAAATGCACTTACAGTAATAGCTTGATGTCTACCCGTTTTGCTGGAGTAGTACATTCACTGTGTACTTATAGAACTTTTGTCTGGCCCATTGCAGGAGCTGAGGACTAGTCTATCAAATAGATTTTGAAGGAATAAAATTACCCCTCACACTGTGTGTCCCTCAGGAATGGTGAGGGGTGCTATGTCTTCCCCCTCAGGCTCTCAAGAAGCAGAGTCAGGGAACCAGACGGCAGGGTTTATTTAACCATGGCCAGCTTGCCTGACCTGTGAGGGGTGAGCCCTCTAGTAGTTGCCCAGACTACTACATTTTGGGCAATTACTGCCCTGCCCCACTCTCGGAAGAGTGTGAGGTGCTGGTCATTCTCAGTCAAGAAACAGGAGAGAGGCTCTGTGTAGCCCCACGTCTCAGCCACCAGACTTTCTGTGTTCCAAACCCCCAAGGCAGAAGGCAGTACAGCGACCTCCACCCCAGCCTGATGAGGAAAGTCCAGTCCCTTCCCACCCCAGAGGGCCTGATGCCTGCCTGGACCAAGCAAGAAATATTAAATATAAATAATTTATACAAAATGGCTCATACAAAAAGCAGTAGGTATGGGGAAAGAGATGCCTTGGTGAGTGGCTAAGATGACCAAAAGAGATGAAAAGGGGAAGAATCCTCTCTTTCCCTCGAGCAGAGCCCTCTAGCCACCCTCATGGAGCAGAGCTCTGGCAGGCAAGGGAAGCTAAGGCTGCAGGAACAGGCCCTCAGGGGAGCAGGCCAGCGAGCAAGGTGGTAAAGCGTAGGGCCTGTCCTGCAAGCTCTGCTACACACCGTGCCATCTCTTGGACTGCAGTGCCAGATGGGTAGCCCAAGGCAGCCCCTTTGACAGCAAGCACAGTAGCCCGCAAAGTCTGGCCTAGCATTGTACCAGCAGCCCCAACCTGTGCTCGGAGAGGTGCGGAGGCTGCCAGTCGGCCTAGGGTGTCCCCAACAAATACCAGGCGGTGAGCAGCCACCACCACTCGCTTGCCATGGGGCACAAAGAGACACGGTGGCTGGTTGGCCTGGGTACTGGACATGAGAGCTGCCACAGCAGCCTGCAGAGCCGAGTAGTGGCTCTGGCACTGCCCTGCGTAGAAGTGCAGAAGCTGTACGTCTCCGGTGGACAGGACCAGTGGCTCCTCCGGGGACAGGGCTTCCTGTGGAGCAAGAGGAGGGTCAATGAGGATGAAGCCATCAAGGCCACTGCTACTCTTGCTTGTTTCCCTCACTCCCTTTGTCCTTCATTGAGTGCAATCCCTTTAGCTTTTCTCACCATAGAGAATTTAGATTCTCAGAGACAGCAGTGAAGGGCTCAGAGTTGACAGAAAGATCTGGATTCAAATAGTGTCAGGCAACTTCAGAGAAGTCTCTGAACTTCCTTGGTTCCTTATCTCAGAGCAGCCTAGAGCTGGGGATGGGGTTCTTTGTCCTAGACTCGCCTAGTATGTGTAAGGCTAGGACTTGGTTCCCAGTATCATACTGCCCAACATAAACAGAACACAAGCCATGCTTTACATATATTTAAAAAGTCAGAGCATCCATGTATAATCAGTTGACTTATGTTCATACCGACTCTGCAAAATCAGGTCTGAGATGAGCATAGTCACTCACATCTGTCACTCTAGTAGTTGGGATATTGGGACAGGAGGCTTGCCGTGAGTATGTGAGGCCAAAAGACAACTTCTGAGAGTCTGTTCTCTCATTCCACCATGTGGGTCCTTAGATCCAACTCAGGTCATTAGACCTGGAGCAAGCGCCTTTACCCACTGAACCACCACACCGGACATTGTCATTCAGACTAGCCACATTCCAAGTGCGCAGAAGTCACACAAGGTAACTATCAGATGGTGCAGGTCCACTGTGAACGGGACCGAGACAAAACGCTGAATTGGCTTATCACAGTTAACCGCGCAGTGTAAGCATCACACGGGCATCACTGTGACCGCAACGGCACATGCAGTCATCCTAGCACGGGAGCCGGCACTCAGCAAACACCTGATGGACGGGGGCTACGAAAGGTCATCCTTCTGGTCTCTGGCTAAGATCAGGTATTAATGGGGTTGAGGAAACCGCCTCACTTTCAAGGTCCAGAAAAATATGGCAAATGCTACAGATCCCAGTTACTCAGCGGTGGAGCCTGGCTTACAAGCCAGTCTCTTGGAGCCCAGGAATTCACTCCTGGAGGGAGGGCACCTGGCCAGCTTTGCTCCATCGCCTGGACATTCTTTCTGCTCTTTTAGCTCCCTGACTTCTCTCCAACACATTCTTTCCTCTTTTCCCAGATTCTTAATAAACTCTTCCGTGTTCTAGCACCTTCTGTTGACTAACTCCTCTTTGTTCTTACCCCATTTCCCACATACTCAGCCCTGCCCCACCTATCTCACGGACAGTTTGGTTAGGAATACCTATTCCCTTAAGTTCCAGTCCATCTTGTCTGGCACACCCCTCCAGGTTTACCTGCTGTTCTGGCAGCCCCTTCTCCGGCAATTCAGGATCTGCTGGGAAAGCTTTATCCAGGGGTCTAGAACTCTGTGCTTTATCCACACCCTGCAGAGGGATCATGTGTCAGTCAGTGGTAGTGAAAGGGAGCAAACTGCAGGCCTCTATGGCCTCTGGGCCCCTTCCTAGTCCCCTTCTTTTAGGGAAGGATTCCTAAGCATGGAAGTTGGCAGTCCTTGTGCTGACAGCTGCTTAGCTTTGTGCTGGGGTTAGGGCTGGATGTGGCACTCGCTCAAGCTGCAGTCTCAGGCTAGAGGCCAGGAGAGAGGGACAGGGCTAGGGAGACCCTTCTGGCGTGGCTGCCCAGGCCCTCACCTTCAGGTGCACATAATCATACTCCTCAGCCGTCGGGATGCCTTCGTACTCATTGTGAGGGGCCGCTGAGCCATCATCTACCTCCCTGCACTCCTGATCTCCGTAACCAGGCAGGCAGGATGGGGGTGGGGGGAGGGGCCTGTCCTGGATACTGCCCTTTCGGCCTGGGGCAGGAGAGGGTGCTGGGGAAGGGGTGGAAGCCTCAGAGACAGGTAGGGCAGGCAGAGGGCGGCGGGACAGGCTCTCAGTGGAGGGCAGCCTGGGCCTGTGCTGGGGTGGAGGGCTTTTAGTCAGAAGCTGGGCCACAGCGTCCAGGTCAGTGGAAGAAGCAGCTCTGGGTGACTCTGGAGATGGTGACTCTGGTCCCAGCAGAGGCACATCATAGATGTCTTCATCTGGGTCCCTGCTTTCCCCATTTGCCAGTAGTTCCTCGGGGGCTTCATACAGGTTGAGGAGAGCTGACGCCCGTTTCAGGTTTGATGGGGCAGCGTAGAGGGGAGGCCCTGGTTCCCGGCCCCCTTCCCATTCCAGATCTGGCTCCAGCTCAGCAGATGGCTTCAAGGCCAGGGGCACATCGTAGGGAGCTTCATCCTCTCCAGGGCATTGTGGGTCAACTGGAGCCAGAGGACAGGAAAAGGAAGCTGGGGAGTCATATGGACAGCTGGAGGGAGCCCGGAGGATGTTGGGAGGCACATCATAGACCTGGAGGGAGGGATCAGTGTTAGCCGTGAGCTCAGCAGTAGACCACCCTTCGGAATTAGTTCTGGCCCTCCCCCAACACAGAGTTCTCACCTCTAACACATCTCTGGGGGCAGTTAGCTGTGTCCCATTGACTCTGGGAACCTTGTAGATGGAGTCGGGAGAGGGTGAGCAGGATCTAGCAGGACGTCCTGAGGCAGGGCAAGGCCGAGCTGGTGGTGGTACCACATACACCTAGGGCATGGAGAGGTGGGCGTGTCACCGGCACAAGTACATATAACTTCAGGAGCTTATAGAGCTTGTAGCCTCCTCCCTCCAACCTCCCTGTGCTGAGCTTAGAAAGAGAAGGCAGACACCAGACAGTGAAAGGACATGGTCTCAATCAGGATCTCCCAGATGCCAGACCTCAGGTCCTGGATGGGGCAAAGACTGCCAGGCCTGGGGTGATGAGAGGCTCCAGTTCTTACCTCCTGCTCCTCACTGCCACGCTCTGGGGTGGGACACGCTCCAGGTTTGGTGGGAGATGCTGGGGTGAGGCTAGGCTTGGGCGCTGGGCCAGCAGGAAGGAGCTTCACTCTGTTAGCAGGCACAATACCCTGCTGGCCATGCAGGGAGCAAAGGCACCAGCCATCTAGTCCGCCAGCACCCTCCCTCTGCAGTACCCGAAGGACATCGCCTCTGCGGAATGACAGCTCCTGGGGGGACTCGGCAGTGTTGTCGTAGAGTGCCCGAGCAAGCTGGGCCTGGCAGGGAGGTTGGGAGAGAAGAGCTCTCACACACATGCGTGAGGTCGTGTAGACTAGACCAGGCTCCCGATTAGGCTCTGCTTTGTCGTCATGGAGGGCCCGCTTCCCCTCCTCCTCATGCTCTGACCTAGCACTTGTCCATCTTAGTGCCTTTGCGCTTATATTTCCTCTACTCCAAGCACTCTTCCCTGACTCCAGCTGACTGATCCTTTCAGTCTTCCCTTCTGAGAAAATGTCTCCACAGAGAGGCCTTTCCATTACTTGCTTCCTGTCAGAGCCTGTGCCTGTATCCACCCACTATTTCCTTCAGACACTTTCTATTACTTAGATATAGTTATTATTGAGTTCTGCTATTACACTGTAGGCCCTGTAAGAACGGGGGCTACTATATCCCATAAGCCCCACGGTAGAGTCCCACTCAGAACTTGTCCTCAATACACATTTGCTAGGTCAACCTCTTCAGAGCACATGAAGAGGTCTCGCTAGGGTCTCCCACAGAATTTCTCTCATGCTCCTTCTGTCCCCCAGTGATTACTCCACCAAGTAAAAGGTTTAGATGAAACACATACAGAGACCCGTCTTTCTGAGGGAGCCTCATTTAGACGGAGTGTTGAGGCATACTTGAGAAAGAAAAACAGAAACCATTGCTTTTCCTAGCCTGGACAAATACAGTTCTACCACAAGAGGCTGGAGACACACGAGGGTGTCTATTTCATGCCTGGTCTAGGGGGAACCTAAGCTTTTCCCATGGAGGCCATGAGCTCAGGGACCAAGTCACAAACTCAAAGTGTCAGGGACCAAGTCTTCACACTAAATCTAATTCTCAGAATCTCTCTGATAGAAGGAAAACTGGGGCACAGGTTTAGGCTTGGTCCCACGGCATATGGCTGATGCAGCCGGCAGAGCCTGTGCTGGCTGTCTCTCAAAGGTGCTCTCTACTACATCTGTATAGTTTGTGTGTATGTGTGCTGTAATACACATGTGGGGGTCAGAGGACAACTCGCAGGAGCTGGTTCTCTCCTTCCACCACGTGCATTCTGGAGATTGGACTTGTGTCACCAGACTTGGCAGCCAGTGCCTTTACCTACTAAGCCATCTCACCAGCCCTTCTGTTTTCTTTTAAAGTTGTTTCTTTTTTATTAGCACAGCAGTAGAGAGGGAGAGGGAGTCCAAGGTGAGTAATATGTGTATATAGGCTCCCTCAGTTCTAGCTCCTCTTAGGGCTCTTGTTCCACAGGTCCTTTAGTAGAACCAAGCTTATCCCACTCAGAATATCACAGCACATTCGGCCTCAGCTGTGAACGCTAAATGACTGCCAGTGGGGTCCCCGGCAGCTGTGGCTCACCCGGAGACATCGAAGAACAGCCAGGTAGACACTGCTAGTCGGGTAGCCATGCGGACCCTTTAATTCAGTTAAAAGTCTCTAGTCAGGGGCTGAAGGGATGGTCAGTGGTTAAAAGTGAACACTAATCTTCCAGAGGAAGCCACACTGTCTAACTCAGAACTGCATGTAAGTCTAGTTCCAGGGCATCCAATGCCTCTAGTCTCTGTGGGCACCTGCACTCGTGTGTACATATCCACACACAGATACACATATATACATAATTAAAATAATTAAGTAATAATTTAGTTAAACCAAGTCTGGTGATAGGGTGATATAGAGACCTATAATCTCAGCCACCTGAGAGGCTGAGGCAGTCCTCCAGTTGAAAGTTTGAGGCCAGCCTGGGTAACTTTGTAAGATTCTATCTCAAAATGAAAAATGAAAAGAAGGCTGGAGGACTGGGGATGTCACTCAGTGGGTGGAGAGGTTCCTGTAGCAAACACAAAGTCCTGGAGTCTATCTTTAGCTATTGGGGTTATGGTGGCACACACCAGTTATCCCTGCACTTGGGAGGTGGAGGCAGGAGGATCAGGGGGGTTAAGGCCAGTCTGAGCTACATAATACTTTGCCTCAAAACAAACAAAAAACTCAAAAAAAAATCAACCAACCAACCAAATCACTGAGTATCTGAGTATGTAGCTAGGCGAGAGAACACATTTCCCTAGAATGTTTGAAACTTTAGGTTCAATTGCTAATATTACTTGTGCGCGTGTATGCACACGCACACACATCATGCTCATGATCATCATCAAACAAACAAGCAAATCTCCATCTGCAGCAGGATGCTGCTGGACTGCAGGGGAAAAGGATGCTCCACTCACTCACAGACGTGCTGGTCCTCTGGGATCCTGTTCTGTGCTAGAAGGCCCAGTCCTTTCACTCCTGTCTGTGGCTCCAAAACAACCACCTACCCTTCCTTCCTTCCTCAACGTGCGGGGTCAAACTCAGGCCCTTTTCCATGCCAAGCAAATGCTCCACCACTAAGCTACGGGCCTGGTCCTCACCACTATTTCTGATTATACTTTGGCTTCTAAAGGATATAGTCTACAAAAAGAAAACACGCCAGGTGGTCGTGGCGCACGCCTTTAATCCCAGCACTCGGGAGGCAGAAGCAGGCAGATCTCTGTGAGTTCGAGGCCAGCCTGGTCTACAGGGCTAGTTTCAGGACAGGCCCCAAAGCCACAGAGAAACCCTGTCTTGATAAACCAAAAAAGGAAAAAAAAAAGAAAGAAGAAAAAGAAAACACACTAAACAGATAACACAGATTGCTGGTTGGCTGTGTTCTCTCTTCTTTCCATGTGTGTACATGCATGTGGAGGCCAGAGGCTGACAGTGGGCCTCTTCCTTAATCATGCTCCACTTTATTTCTTGGAGAGCGTTAGAATATGGAGCTCACTGATTCAGCTACACTAGCTGGTCGACAAGTCTGCCTCCCCGGTGCCGGGAGTACAGGTAGGCACCCTGCACTTGGCTTTTTTTTTTTTTTTTTTTTTTTTGGGTTTTTCGAGACAGGGTTTCTCTGTGGCTTTGGAGCCTATCCTGGAACTAGCTCTGTAGACCAGGCTGGTCTGAAACTCACAGAGATCCGCCTGCCTCTGCCTCCCAAGTGCTGGGATTAAAGGCATGTACCACCACCGCCCGGCCTGCACTTGGCTTTTTAATGTGGATGCTAGGGATCACGTTCAGGTCCTCAGTTCATGCAGAAATCACTTTACCAACTGAGCCATGCCCCCAGACCCTACACCTTTTCTTCTAATTGCAAACTGGAAATTAGTACTTTGGATCTAGCCAGAGAGGAAAGACAAAGCTCTAAGCGCAGGTGGACTTGGGTTGAGTCCCTTTCTTGCTTGGATGCCTTCAAGTGGTTTTAAATATCACTGTACTGTAGTTCCATTCTTTGTAGAATTTCTATCTATAGCCAAATACCTATTTTTGAATGGTAACATGTCCTCATGAAGTTGAGAGCTGCATGGAACAACGAATCAAAAGATCATGGCAAAGTTTAGCACAGGGCCAGGCATGTAAATTATAAATATTACTATTGTTATGCACCTGTGAGTTTCATTAGCATAAATGCCCCTCCCCCGTATACCTTCTGGACTTCAAAGGTGGCAGTAACTCCAGGATCCTGACAGCAGCTCTGGCACTCCCAAAGGCACCCACCCTGCCACCAAAGGACTAAAAGGTTTTGTCTAAGGATTGAAAACTGGAGCCAGGGTGCCCTGCGGCTCCATGCTTTGCTTTTACCTCCATAGTTTTTCTTTCCACAGCCAGAGTGCAGGAAAGCAGGCGGCAGTTGGCCTTCCCTGGGAATGCCCAGCAAGGGCTGGAGAGGTGTCAGGAGGAGTTGATTTGGTTGTATTTGTTCTACAGACTCCAAGGCAAAGCAGAGGTGCGGCTGTCTGGCTCCTCCCTGTATTAAGTTTGAATTCTGTCCAATGGGGCCTATGCTTTGCAGTTTGCCTAAACCCAGGCCAGAGTTGCTGAGAGAATGATGGATAATGGGTGTGATCACCCTACTCTATCTCCTCCTAAGGGCCTGGCCGACTTATTTGGGGTGGAAGGGTGCCACTGAATTTTCTGGTAGGCCTCCTCCCACAATCCCAACAGGCCAACAGTTTCTTCACTTTGTCCCCAGTTACCAGAAAGTGGCCCGAGGCAGACTGATGTCCTCTCCCCTGCCTGTTCATTCACTCCATTTTTTCCAACCCTCTAGAGTTGGACTTCCTTGGCCGTCCATTTTCCGTGGGCTGCCTGGTCTTTGCCAGAAAACCCCTTTTACTTACCTCCCAAACACGAGTCCCTGCCAGCCACCAGTGGCCATCTGTTCCCACCCAGAAAAGAGCAGATAGGATGGGGGTTACACCCCCTCTCCTCCATCTAGCCACACTACTACAAAGAAAGAGAGGGGAGGAGGGGCCAGCTCAGAACTAGAAGGCGGCACAGGGAGAGGGAGAAAGAAAACCAAAGAGAGAGGACACAGCTTTTGGAGAAGAGATCACAAAGAATAGGTAGAAATAAACGCGACTGTGCCATAGAGTAGGTTGGAGATCTCTGCCTGGCAAGCCTCCTCTCCCTGGCGGACTCACCGACGTGGCAATGGCCATGGCTCTGGCCTCCAGCGTTGCCTGCTTCAGACCAGGCTCAGTTTCACTGACTTCAGCGATGGCTGCCCCTCACCATGGTTCCCGGCCTCCAAGCCAGAAGGTCACCCCCAAGCTGTGGTGCTTGAGGAGTTGCCTCCCCCAAAGTTGGAGGAAGAGAAAGAAAACCCACGAAACTTTCCAAAAGGGAGGCAGCTTGGCCAGGCAGGAGGAGGAATGGGGCGGGCCTGGGCGTCGCTACGGGACCTCATCCAAGGGGCGCGCTCTAAACTGTCCCCAGGGTCTCCCGGGGGGCACTAGGCCCCCACGGCTGTGGCATTAGGCTGCAGACGCCTCTTGGACACACATGGGCCCAAAGCTCACGTCCCAGGCCGGCGAGGCAAGGAGGCAGGAGCTGCTGCTGCTTTCGACGCCTCTCCAGGCAGCTCAGGCTAGCCCCGAGGGCTGGGAGAAGCTGCCCGAGTGGTTGGGCTGGACGAACGACTCCTGGGGCCAACCCTCCCCCAGCGGCAGAGCGGTGCTCCCAGGACTGTGGTCGCGGCCGCAGGGGCGCTGCGGCGGGACCCGCGGGGAAGGAGGAGGAGCGAGAACCGAACTGCGAGGCTCCCAATGGCTCAAGTCAGCGCAAAGGCAGGCCGCAGCCGAAGGCCTGAGAGCGCGTGGCAGTGGAGCCGGGCTTCTGCCCAGGCCCGCGCCGACGCGGGCTCTCTCGGCCACACTCGTTCTCAGCGGGGCCGGGTTTTCGAGGCGGCCGCCAGCCACTTCTCGGTCTCAGAGCACAAGGGCGCGCGCCACCCTTTGCCCCGGGACACCCAGTCCCCGCTCACATTCCCTGGATCCGGCCCTTGGCGGTCCCCCCCCCCAAAAAAAAAGCTAGGGAACGCTCCTGGTATCTGGGGAACGAAGAAAAAGGCCACAGACACAAGGGAGCAGTGAAGGGGAGGAGCGGCCCTGTGGGCTCGCCCGGGGTCGGGGTGCACACACTGAGGGCTAGAAGAGGTCCCGGATCGCGCGTGGCCCCGCTCACCCCTCCCACACCGCGCCCCTTCCCTCCCGCGCCCGGGCTCCCGCTCCCCCTCAGCAAGCTCTCGCTCTCTCTTCCTCTCAGGCCCACCCCTCCCGCGAGGGGCTCAGTCCAGGGGATTAAGAGAAGGGGGAGGGGAAGCTGCGTAGGAGGGGGACGACCCTTTCCGAGGCGGTGTTGAGTTTCAGCTCCCGACCCTCGGGCCAAACGGCACGCCCCAGCCCGGCCCCTCTCGCCCGCACCTTCTTCCTGGGGACCTCGCGGCCGACCGGCGGGTGGTCTGGTGTGCGCGCTCGGGGGAGCTCGGCTCTGCCCGCCACGCCCCCGCTCTCCCCCCGCCAGCCCCACGCCTCTCCCTGCCTCCCTTTCATTAGCCCCACATCTGTCCGTCCCGAGGGAGGGAACGCGCTTGCTTCCGGCGCGCTGGGGTCCAGGCGGTTTCACCGAGCTGACTTTGCAGGGGGTGGCGGGGGCGAGCCGGGGAGGTCCAGCCGGGCACAGGCTTGGAGTCTGGTGTGTTGGACAAAGATCCTGGCCCTTGAGAGAGGAGAGAGTACGTGAAGCCTGACCGTCTGGCTCCAGATCGCGGGGTGTCAGGTTGCGCCGCCCTTTAGCCTCCTTTGCCAGTCTGGGCCTGTTTCCCTTCTTCAGGTCGACTCTTGCTGCTACTGGAGCAGTTGGGGTGGAGACCGTGGGCAGAAGAAGGCAGAACTCTTTTAGAGGGCCTGGAATCGGGAGTTTCAGCTCTTTGCCTCCTAAACTCTTTCCTACCTGCCTTCCTCCAGTCACCCCTCTTCGCTGGCCCTTAACTTTGAGAAGATACACATCAGAACTTCTTGGAGGATTGAGAGAGAGTTGTCTTCTTCCATTGGGGGTGGGGTGTTCCTGGTATTTGGAAAGCAAGCTGCTAAACAGCGGTGGAAAGCTGCAGTGTATTTCCAGTGTCTACGTTAAACAAATGAACACTTAAAGCACAAAATGACAGCGAGTTTAGTCGCAACCTCTTTAGGAAAGAACTTCTGAACTCCTATTTAAGGACCTTTGTGAACTGGTGGCTTTGAGACCACTCTTTGTCACATTGCAGTGTATCACAACCTTTCCCACAGGCATTTCCCAGGACCACCTGTGCGGAGAGTGTTTGCCCCATACCTTCCCCACCTTACTCCCTGGAAGCCTCTGCAAAGGGGAGAGGCGGCACTTAGATGACTTGGTGACAGTTTCTGGATGAACACGGGATGAATGGTGCTGGCTCTGGACTCGGCTGGAGTGCTGAGCTCATCCACTGGCTGGACACCTTGAACATACTCAGACTCTGTTAGAACGAAAAGTGCCTTGGTACATCTGAAGTGAGAGTTCTCCTATCCCAGTTCAGTTTGGCTGGAGGGGCTCACTAGGGAAGACTTTCTATTCTCCAGACTCCAGTTCGGCTGCCTTGGCACTGCTGGGGAGTGACGCGGTATGACCCCCTACCCAGGGTCACCAGTACAAAACAAAAATGGGCAGGGCACTTTGGTCCCCAGACATAAGTGCTCTCTGATGGGCACAGAGAAATAGATGCGGGCCAGAAGCTAAGTAGAAAGGATGCCAATGGTCCAGGCAAGGTGATAATCTGAGCAATGGGCAGGGCTCTCAGTGCCTCAGAAACAATACAGGTAAGGGGCAGCTTCTGTATTGGGCTCCATATACCCTTTCCTCTGCCCTCTCCTTTAATGTTGAAGGTACTCAGTTGTTCATACTCGGAAGAGTTCTGGCTTCAGGGTGCAGATGGAGGAGAAAACTCGGGCAGGTACCTTGCGGAGAGCAGCCTCCTGTAGTCTTATGCCACGGTCGGCCCTGGCTACAGCTTAAAGAGTAGTAAGAAAGGAACTCTTTTCCGTCTTCCCAGGGCTCCGTCTGTCTTCTCTCCTTCTCTTCCCTCCTCCCAGCAGGGTCCTTTTCCCACCCATATGTTCCACCTCCTCTCACCCCACTCTCCGTTGTACCCCTAGTTTTCCTTTCCCTTTGTCCTATGTGCTTCTGAAATGTGTCAAACCCTTACCCACCTCTGGGAGTTTGATTAAGCTATCCTTCCTCCAGACCCTTCCTGTCATCATGCCAAAAAGGCTTTCCCACTTAGAGTGGCCTTCCCACCCTCTCCAGTCTCCACAGCAACTCTGTGCCCTCCCTGTGCCATAACACCTTTCCTTTTCTTCACCGCACTCCCTATTATAGTCCGAATGTAGCTTTTTTGTTGTTCATCTGTCTCCTAAACTGTAAGCCTCAGGAGGAAGAGGTGCTGTCTGTCTTGTCCTCTTCATCTCTGACGCTGAGAATGTCAATGCCTGGTGTGTAGTGGGTGCTTAATAAATATTTGGTAAGTGGATGGATGGACATAGAGGCTATGAATATAGGGTAGAATTGGGTTATCCTTGGAAAGGTGCCTCTCCTGGGTCCTTGCGCTCTTCCTCTGGTAGCTCCATGTGTTTCCCAGATCAAGCTGGGTTCTCCTTGAAGGTAGTCTCCCGAGCTTAATTGTTCTGTAGTTAACAACTGTATTAAAAAAAAATAATTAGCGGGCTGGAGAGATGGCTCAGTGGTCAAGAGCACATACTGCTCTTTTTGAGGACCTGAGTTCAATTCCCAGTACCCACATCAGGTAACTTACAACTGCCTGTAACCTGCAGCTCCGGGGAAATCTCACACCTCTGACTTCTGTGGGCACCTACATTCATGTGCATATCCCCCATCCCTCATACTAATAATTAAAATAATAAAAATAAATCTCTAAGAATGATTAGCATCGAGGGCCATTATCACCTACAAATCAGAAGTGGGAATACCATTCCAGAAGTCTCTGCCTTTGCCATTGCTGGGTCCCTGGGAGAGTGTGATGGGGATGCCCCATTGCCAAGAGCAGCACCTGCGTACCAGCAGGCAGACGAGGGTCTCAATATCCTAATACCTCATGTCCTAGCTTCTTATAAGGTGGGTAAAAAGGAGCTGAATCCCGTGGCTGCTGCACTGTTTTAGGTCCAGGCCAACTAATCTTGATGTCTCTAAAGTCACTCACGTCAATGTCACCTTCCCCCCAGGGATGCATACAACATACCATGCACACTTACCAATGAGGAAGGACGTGCAGAAGGAGCATCCGAGGTCATGAACAGACTAAACTTTCAAGGCAGCAGGTAGGGGCATGAGTACCCTTTTAATAAGCTTTAGAGTAGTTGTATTTGAACTCACTGCAAGCCTCAAGAGCTTTCTCAAGCAAAAGGATAAAAGATGTAGTTCATCACATTTCCCCCGCCCTTTCCTGGTAGGTGCTTACCTTTTCCCCAGGGGTACAGGGGTAGAAATTCCAGCCCTGTTTGGCTACCAGGTCAGGCCCAGGCAAGTAGGGACACGTTGGGAGGGTACTCCTTATGTCAGATGTTGGGCCAACCTTTCTTTGCTCCCGCCTCCAGGATTCTCCCCATTGCCACCCCCACACCCCCAAGGATTCCCTGGAAGCTGAAATGACTCAGGGATTCCAAAACTAGTCACCCCAGGAGGAAACCCTCTGGAAAATGTTTCTCATGGCAGGGAGTCACCCTAAAGAGTCCCACAAAGCTACTAATGAGATAAGGATAGAGGCTTAGCAAGCAGGGTGGGGTGGGGGCCTGTGGCTCAGAGAATAGGTTCATGGGTCAGTTTGGTAATCACGTATGGGGAAAGCCAACCCTGGGGGAAGACCGTGTACTTAGAGGGATATCCCATCTGCCTTCCAGAGGTTTCCTCTGCCCTGAGCTACAGAGCCAGAGAGAGACCCCAATGCCTCTTGTGAAGAACAACGTCCTACTCACCCGGGCCAGTCCCATTCTGCAGTGTCAGCAGCTGAGACACGTTAGGGATCACTTTTAGTGCCTGAGAGCGCCCCCTTGTGCGCCGGTCAAGCTCTGCTTCCCAGGCTGCGGCTGGAGGAGACCTGTAGGAATCCTGCTCTCTGAAACAGCACTGCTAGCTAAAGGACCCTACTCTGGGCTTAGGGTTGCTAGGGAACACCACAAGCCACCTGAGGCCATGTGCCAGACAAAAGGCTGGGGAACAGGAAGCTGGAACAATGGATCCCAGCCACCAGGGCTGAATGCCAAAGCGGGCAGGAATGCCCTGTGGTCTTGGACAGGTGCAAATAAAACATGTCCAACACAAGTGAACAGGTACACGTTCCCCTCCATCCACTACCAGCTGAGGAGTGGCTCATGCTAGCAGCTTAGGTTTGGAGTTATTGAGGGCTGGAATTGAAAACCAGCTCAGTCTTTCTAAGTGCATAACCTTGGGTAGATTATTAAGTTTTGTTGGGTCTCACTTTCTCCATCAGTAATATGAGGATTATGGTTTTTCTTGCCATAGTTTTATTATCAGGACATAATAAGATGGTGTGCGTGGGGTTCAGTACCATGTCTGGCACACTCAAGTGTGTAGGAGCAAGACAAGACCAGCAGCGTATATAGGGAGACAGTGTCCGGAACCACTGATGCAAGGGTGGGAGCTTCGGGGCAAGGGTGGCATGGGCATCAGCCGAAGATATTCTTGGTCGTATTGCTCTTCCTAAGTGTCCTAACCCTGGCCACCAGTGGTTTCTCCTCAGTGCCTTCCACTGTTTCAGGGCCCTAAGAGTCACCAAAGTAGTTTCTTCCAACTCTTGAGAATGCTGTCTGTTGTCATGACACCTCACCTCTGAGGCTGTTTTGTCCTACCGCATCTGAAAGAGTAGTTCTTTATGGTACACAATATTCCTGGTTCCCTTTGTTTACTTTCTGATCCCTTGGTTACTTCAGAAGTATTTTCTGAGGGAAAGCACATGCAAATCAGTACACATTATTCTAGAGACAATGTGTATGAGTGTATTGGGGTGGGGCATAGATCCCTGGGCAAACAGAGAAAGGCCTGCATGAAGAGTGATGGCCGGTGTCTGCACAGTCCTCCCCCGCAGGCTGGACCGTGACTGACCTGTGTCTTTGGAATCTGTCTTTCTGGAGTCTGCACACTCTCACCTATCCCATAGGGCCCCATGAGAATGCACAGACTGACTAGGCTGGCTCCCTTGTGGCCTGAGAGTGACACTTATCCTTGCTGTGTGTTCCTGGGGCTCTGTGAACAGGGATAAGACCTCCCGCTAGGTCTCAGGTAACACGGTGCTCTTTTCTCCATGTTCCACTTTCTCATTTGTGCAATGTGGACATTCACCCACAACTTCTTCCTTCTGTCTTACCCACCCAACCAAAAGACTTCTGCATATGCTTCTGGTGGCACTGTCTGGTGACGGCTGCATCCTTATCCCCAGGAAGAAGTCAGGGAAAGTCTAGGGACAGGGACTGGAACGGGGTAGCAAACTGAGAGGGCAAAAGGAAACTGGGGACAGTAGTGGACAGTGACAGAGAACTCATGCTGACAGATGATGGTGCTCAAAAGAGTTGGGGTCATAAAAATGAGGAGGGGTCAGAGGACATAGTGGATGAAAGTCAAAAAAGATAAGGAAGAGGGAAGTGTTCATTAAGACAGGTGATGGGGACACCTAGTAAGAAGAGGGGGACAGTTGGAGGCCAGGTCCTAGGCAGGACTAAGTAGCAGAAGTCTTGAAAGTGGTGCCCCTGGAAGGAAGACCAGATGACATTCTTTAATTTGAGGTAATAAACCAACCAGGGAAATTCCCATGATGCTAGTTCACAGAGACAGAGACAGAGTTGCAGATGCTCTTACTACGACCCCCGCCCGGAAAGTGGTAAGGAACAGTTTACCCAATGGGCTGCCAGGCTGATAATGATGGCTATTACAGCTTCCATGAGGGTAGCATTTAAACACCTTTTGGCAACACTTCCAGGTTCTATGTTATTGTTGGGTGGTTTTTCTTTTCTCTTTTTTTTTTCTTTTTGGTTTTCTTTCTTTTTTTTTTAATCTCAGGTCACTCCCTCCAAAAGATAGTGGAAATAAATTTGAATAAACAAAACAGGTTTGCTGAAAATAAAACCAGGGCACCTCCACTGCTCTAGTCAGCCTGCTTCCAGAAGGCCTGTCAGGCAGGGTAGTACCTGTGGCTGAGTGAGCGAGCAGTGTCCGGCATGTTCCAGGTGAGTGGCCCCAGCGTCTGCAGCAGATTGGCTGAGAGGGAAAGGAACAGGGATGGTACTGAGTGTATAGGGAGGCTGAGCAGCCAGGGGAAGCTCATGTGCGATGGGGACCTGAGAGTAGCTTTCTCACTGGCCTTGCTTATAGGTTGCTGCATTCTTGGCTGTGATCGTGGGAACCCACACCGCCAGTTTGCACACCCAGAATGACTGCAGTCACTGGCCCAGCTGCTGCCCCAGCAAAGAACAAGACTCCACTCCGGAGCTGCTGACATGGAGCACTGCCCCTGTATCTCTCCTAGAGCTTAGCCGTCACACACAGTCCTGCAGGGCCAGCAACGATGGGCCCCTCAACACCAGGGCCATCTCTCCTTGGAGCTATGAGTGAGTCTACTGTCCCCTCCTGAGTGTATCCATGTGTCTCCAGGGGGTGTATGAGGGACCCGGAAAGTTCCACCCAATTTGACCTATCAGCCTCTTTTAATTGTACGGACCAGAGAAGTTGGGAGTTACATAGGCCTGAATTTGAGTCTCAGCTCTGTTCTCATTGCATTATGTTGGGTGATGTTTCCAAGTTATGGCTGGCTTCCTTCCTTCTTTTCCCTAGATTACATTCTAGAGGCTAGTATATAGCTCAAATGAAACAATGTATGTAAAACCCATATTTGTGTTGATTCTGTTTCTTGTTTGGTCTCTACCATAACTCATATTCTTCTAACTAAGGTGTTAATAAGTGTCAAGCTGTAATATGTGATGCAGACACAAAGCACCACTATGTCAAATGCTGTCACTCAGCTCCTGTGAGGCAGGTGGGTGGCTAGATCTCTAGGCTTCTTATCTCTAATCAAAATCATGGTTCTCTTGGTCTTTTATATAGTGTGTCACATAAATATGATAATTCTCTATTTGTCCCATGATATGAAATTGGGTCAGAGAAACGAAGTATTGCAAATTAGGGTTTTAGGGGTCCTAAGCCTATTTCTGCAGGTCTGTTTCTTCCCAGGGTTCTGTGCTCTCATTTCCCACATGTCTCTGTTGCCTAGCCTGTCCTTTGAGGGGCATAGAGACGTTCCCTGGTATAGGGAGCGGGTCAGGTCTGATATTATGTCTAAGATACCAGTTCATGATACTTTGGAGTAGTCTCAGAGGCTGCCTGAAAGATGTGTGTATGGGGGTGGGCTCAGCTTAGTCATCCTCTTCTCTGAGAGGCAGTGAACCCTGATTCCCTCTTAGCAGACCATTTCCAACCTAAGCTCTGTACACTTGCCTCACAAGCTGCTGCGCAGCAAAACAGTGATGGTATCAAGTGAGCTTGAGAAAGTCGGCACAGCCCCACCTCTTTAGAGTGGTCTCCACGCATTAACCTCGGCAAGAAATCTACAAGAAGAGACCATTAGTTGTCCCCAAGCTTTGATTGCAGAAGCTTTAAAAACAAACAAATAGCAAGAAAACCCCCAGGGTGTTTACTTTGGACCCTGCTTTGGGAATCATTTGCAGTAGCTGGACCCCAGTCTCCCCAGGGCTTGTATGGAAAATGGTTCTACCAGATTGGGGCTTCCTGTTAGGTTGTTGGACACAATACTTTTTATATCTTCTTTTTAGTAGTTAGGTTCTTTTATTTTGTTTTGGTCTTTTTTTGCTGTTGTTGTTGCCAAAAATCCTTTCTGAATAGGTAAAAAAATTCTTGGGCTGGAGAGATGGCTCAGTGGTTAAGAGCACTGGCTGCTCTTCCAGAGTCCTGAGTTCAATTCCCAGCAACCACATGGTGGCTCACAACCATCTATAATGAGATCTGGCGCCCTCTTCTGGCATGCGGGCATACATGGAGGTAGAATGTTGTATACATAATAAATAAATCTTTTAAAAAAAGAAAAAAGAAAAAAAATTCTTGCCCATGTCCAAAATGGGCTTGTATTATCTGCTTGGACAATATCTGGAAGGGTGGACATGAAGCAACTCTCCCTGGGGAGTAAGACCAGTGCTTTGGAAATGGCCAGTGTTGGTTATATATCCATTTGTGCTTGGCTGTCAGGCTGTTGGGGTTTCCTCTTTGTTTTGTGACACAGGGTCTCATTCAGTAGCCCTGATGGACTGGAACTCGCTATATGGCACCGGCTGGCCTCAAGCTCATGGCACTCTTTGCCCCAGCCTCTCAAGTGCCAGGATTATAGGCGTGTGCCACCATACTGGTCACATACCAATTTTTAGTTTTGTAATAATTATAATTTAAAAACCCCACAAAAACATATAATACCTTACTGAGAAGCCTCGTGCCTATCAGAAAGCTGCAGGGCTGGTCTGGTGGAGGCTGGCAGGAGGCTAGTCACCTTCCTCTGCCTCTGAAAGAAGCTACTATGGCTGTGGCCTGGCATTCAGTGCCACTGGGAAAGCCACCCTTTTGTCCCCTGCCTATACTATAGTTGGAGAAAATAAATCTCAGAGAGGAGGGGGTGGCATTCAAAGTGACACAGTATTGGATGCCAGAACAGATTTAAGAAGTCAAGTCCACAGCCATACCCTTTTCTCCTCCCAACTTCTCCAACCCACTTGTCCCTCCAGAACTCATCAGCTCTCTTCCCACAGGTTGGACAGGGACTTGAACCGGGTGCCCCAGGACCTGTACCATGCGCGATGCCTGTGCCCACATTGTGTCAGCCTACAGACAGGCTCCCACATGGACCAAAAGGGCAACTCAGTACCAATCTACCACAACCAGACGGTCTTCTACCGGCGGCCATGCCACGGACAGCAAGGTTGCCGTCATGGCTACTGCCTGGAGCGCAAGCTCTACCGTGTCTCCTTAGCTTGTGTGTGTGTGCGGCCCCTCGTAAGCTCTTAGTCACGCTTGCCACCTACCTGAGGCTGATACCTTGCCGCGGTGGGCCCAGGGTACCTGGGCACTCAAGCCCTCCAGAGCCCTACTGAAGGACCAGGGTCCTGGGACGAGATGGAGAACTTGGGGAGAAACCCCTACTTTTGCACTTTTTGAAAGAACTTTTGGGAAGGAGCAGTTTCCGTTTGTGGCTGCCGGAAGATGCTGTCATGGCCTTCCCTCTCAGAAGAGGTCTCCAGGGGCCTGCTGGCACCGGGAAGCCACACTACTGACTCTTCCTTCCCTCTGACTTCCCCTGTCCGGCACTGGCACTTTCTCCACGTTTCCCCCTTTGCCCTTCATTTTGTTTGCTTGTGAATACTGACTCTGTAGGCAGCCAGGTGTAACTACTTTGACATGGATAATTCTGAGGAGAAAACTGTTATTAAATGTGAAGAGATTTATCCAAATAAATATCCATAATTCAAAATGGTCTCATTTGTCTTTGGCATCCATGGTACCTGAACATCCTGTAGTCCCCAGCTGGATCCTTTTTCCTTTTCTAGCACTTTCTCCGCTCTGTCACTTGCCCTGGTGTCCATTGCAAACACCCATCCTCTCACTGGTCCATCCCTGAACATAAGAGTGGGGGTCAGACAGCTCAACATAGGGGAGAGACAGAAGCCCATTGAGGCACTGCAGTAGGCACACAGCGCCCCCCTTGTCTCCCCAACAATCCGCCTTTGTCCTCTGGTCCTGGCTGTTGCAGCTTGGTCCAGCAGGGTAGTGCCTGGGCTGGGCTCCAGTTCCCACCTCCCTTAAAGGAAAAGAGAGAAAGACCCAGCCAAGGAAGAGGGTTAAGGTTATGGGAGGGGGCATGAATGTCTTCAGGCTTTGGTTACCCGGGAACTCCTTGCTCTGCCTCTATCTGTCTCTCACCCCCCCCAACCCCTTTGGTTTCTTTCCCATCTCTTCTTCTCCCCTCTCTCTTTCTCCAACTTAGATTAGGCTGGAGGAAGAGGAGGGTTAACCTCCTCTCCCTCACCCCTCCCCATGCCTCCTAGGGGCCCTACAGGCAAGAGCAGAGGCACTCTGGGCAGCTGAGTGAAGCCCATCTGGCCAAGCCTCCCTTGGGCACTGCCTTCTCGAGAGTCCCACAGCAGGCCCCGGCTTCACTTTCAGGCTCTTGAAGTGCCATCTTCCTCCTGTCTGCTCCCCTAATCAGATTTCTGTTTCTTTTCCGGGGCTGTTGGGAGTCTGGTGAGGGGGAGTCTGTGCCCTGTGAGCCTCACAGACATGTTCAGTGCTTGGGATTGCCGGGAGCGGTCCCCAGAGGAAGGAGCAGCTGCAGGGCTCCAGGGCTTCGGTGTGGACAAGAACTTCCTGTCTTCCCTCAAAGGCATCCTGCTGGAAACTGAGCTGGTAACAGCCACCTCCCCAACCTGGTGCCTCCATCTCTCCCATCCCGATCCCTGCTGCAGACCTGTCCTGGCCTCCTGTGCTCAGCTTTCACAGCCCCTTCCACCCCCAGGCACATCTTCTACAACTCTTTCTGATGGCTCTCTGGAGACAGTTACAATGGGTACCATTTGCTGCAAGACTAAAGTTAGACGGAAAGATGGCTTTCCAGGATGCTGAGGGAGTGAGATGTGGGTGCGGGGTAGGGAGAGGATACCCAGGAAGGAGGCTCACTGTCTCCCGCCAGCTTCTAGGAGGGTTACTTCTTGGCATGTCTAAGTTTAAGTGTCTAAAGGGTAGAGTTCCTGCAGCCGTGCTTTATCTGTCGGCTGTGGCCCATGAACGTCTCCTCTCAGGCTTTCCCTGGTTGCTGGGCAAGATCATGGTGCTGATATGGAGCCTCTTTCCTGTCTGCCACCCTCTGGCTCCTGTCATCTGCATTGCCCGCAGTCTGGAGTAGGGAAAGCTTTGTGGGGCAGAGGTTCTGTAGCTGGCTGTGCTCTGTGTTCTGTGCTCAGGGGACTCCCCTGGGGATATGCAGATTGGCCAAACAACTGGAGTTGCTGGGATTCCTGGGATGGCAGGAGTGGGAGGATGGAGATGCCCTTGATGATCCCTGACACCAGGGATGGGACACTTCTTTGTCTTCACTGAGAACTCTTCCCGCTCAGTGAGGCTGGGTAGCAAGAGAAAAGAGGGCTCCCGATGACTGTGGCCTGATCTCTGCCTGGGTCTCCTCAGAAAGCACACCTTACTTGGTCCTGCAGGCCCTGACCTTCATCATCTTCATTTGCTTCACGGCCTCCATCTCTGCCTACATGGCTGCAGCGCTGCTAGAGTTCTTCATCACGCTCGCCTTCCTCTTCCTCTATGCCACCCAGTACTACCAGCGCTTCGATAGACTTAACTGGCCTTGTCTGGTGAGGAACCACTGTCTCTCCCATCCCATCCTGGTCTCTTCCTTCTCTCTGGTTGCCCAGTTTTCCTGTTGTCTCACGGCTCCCCTTCGTTCCCACGACCAAGCTGTGCGTTGACTCACGTTGTGTCCTATGTTCAACAGTGAACTTTGGCCCATCAGAGTGCCCCTGCCAAGGAGACATACAGACCATAGGCCTGCTCTCCCGCACATCAAAGGCCTGCCTGCTCTGTCCTGCTCCATCTGGCTGTGCTCACTGGTGTCCCCTCTGCCTCCTGGCTGATCTAGATTAATCTGCTCCCATCCTCTGTGTAGTGTTGTGAGCTCACTCCCTTGAAAGTATTTCACATGTGTCCAGGGGTATCCCCGGGCAGCAATTCAGTCTCTGAAGATCAGACTGGAAAAGCTCACTAGCTTGGGAAACCTGCTGGTAATGATCCCCGCCCCGCATTGCCTCTGGTTCCCCAGGACTTCCTCCGCTGTGTCAGTGCCATCATCATCTTCCTGGTGGTCTCCTTTGCTGCTGTGACCTCGAGGGAGGGAGCTGCCATTGCTGCTTTTGTGAGTCCATCCCTGCCGTTATCTCCAGGACTTGTGGTTGGGGTATTGGCACACTTTTGGTGTCCAAACCAAAGCCCGAGTCTGCTCATACCTCATCCCTTTACGTCTTCCTGACTCCACTCTCCTAGTCTGACAGCCTCTGCTGAGACACCCCATTCCTTTTTCTCCCCTAGGTTTTTGGCATAATCTTGGTGTCTGTTTTTGCCTATGATGCATTCAAGATCTACCGAACTGAGCTGATGCCTAGGACAACTGAGGGTGAGTGTCTATGCCCGGCAAGAGGAGATGATGCTGTTTCTGCCCCAGATACTGTAGTCATACACGGTTTCCCTGCCTGGCTGCATCTCCACAGGGGACCAGCAGTGATTCCAGGGTTACCTGGCTCACACGACCAGACACAGGAACCACGGAGCCCAGATTTGTCATCTTTGGATTCACGGAACCTCCCAAGTACCCATCGTCTACTCTATGTCTATAGAGATGTGCGCTTGAGAAGTCCCAGGGGACCTGTGGAAAAGTGGCAGAGTTGTGGGGGCTGGGGTAGGCTGCTGTGCCTCCAAGTCATTCCCAAATTAAAATATTCAAATCCTAATGGTGGGTCTTCTTCTTCCTTGAAAATCATACTGAGTAAGGAAGCCAGAGAGTTCTTAGTGATCCATAGGGAAGAGTGATCCGGAGAGCCAAGATCCTGGGGCGAGGGAGCAACAGTTAGATTGAAGAAACTGAAGACATATGTCAAAGATGAAACTTCATACCTAAGTCTGACACACCAGAGGAAGGCGCCACAATGCTCTGTACTGGGCTGCTTTCCTGATGCTGACAGCCCAGCACACCTGTTAGCCATGGGCTAAGGTCCTTCTCTGGGGTTTGTGCAGAGCTCCCCCTTGTGGTATGGTGAGGGTCGGACTGGCGGACCATAGGAAAGAGGACAGTCTTCTGAGAAATTCCTAAAATACCAGCGCTGAAGGAAAAACTCTTTGATATGAACTGGTCACATGCCCTCATTCTATATAGGAGAAAAGGGGGGCTTAGTTAGTGGGAGGTGACCTCCTTATTTGTGGCAGAGCTGGGTCTAGAACATCTTGACATTGAAACAGAACTGTCTTGATCTAGATACTGTTTTGAGTTCTTTTGAAGCTCGGAAAACAGGGGCCCATCCCTTCGCCAGTGGATCCACTTTCCCAGGTTGGCGCTTCCTCAGAACACATTCCCTGAGTGTTTCCTGTATACAGAGCCTATACTTGACACCAGAGATTTTGAGGTAACAATTGGGCCTGAAAGGGCAAATTGGCTTGGAAAGGAGGAACTGCCTGGTCCACAATACTCTAGTATAGACAGTACTTCCTGCCCAGCTGGAGGAACCCATTGTGGTCCATTTAAGTAGTTCCATCCCAGCTGACTTCTTGTCCCCTTTCTTCAATGCTTCTTCTCTTGAAATGCCCTTACCCCTCTAGGATGAGCTTTCAGTCATAGACTGCGGCCTCAAGTCCTGCTGTGCCCTGAATCTTGAACCGGGGGGGGGGCGGGGGCAGTGTGGTGCCATGCTTTCCTCTGGTGACTACTCTTCTCTCGAGTAGATTTCCCCTGCCTCCTGCCTCCTGTCTTCCTGTCTGTGTGTTCTGGTACCTTATCAGGCCTGGCAGCTGCTCTGGGGAAAAAGCCAACTGGACTTTGGGTTTCTCTGGACTTAGGTTTTCTGCTTAGTTGCCACTTGAGTCTAGCTGACTGCCATGGTCAGGAGGATGGAGGTGGGATGGGCATAGTCCCGGAGGAGAGGGAGAAAGGCTGGGCTAATGAAGCGGGGATAAGAGTGTAAGCGAAAAGATGCCATAGGGGCCCGGTTTGCCGTCCAGCAGATCTCAGTTCCAGCCTCCAAGCAACTGTTTGTCTACTCCACCAAAGAGCTCAGGATGAAGGGCGGTGGCGGGGGGCGGGGGTGTTGGACTTCTACCCAGTTCTGGATCTGAACATGCACCTATGTATGTCTGTGTGAAGGAATGCAAAGTGAGGATTGTCCCTGTTTGATCCATACCCCATCCTGACTTGGGTTCAGCATTATCTGGTACTTGAGTCCTGGAATGTCCTCCTGCTGGGGCCTGGTTCACAGAGGCTAGGACTGATATTGGCGGTGGGAAGATATGTCCTGTGGGCTCCGGCTAAGGAGTCGAGTGGAGTGAGATCTCAGCTGTCTCCTGAGAATCCCACAGCAGTTTCCACGCTTCCATCCTCGGCAGTGCAGAGACCTTTTTGGTATCAGTGGGAAGTTCACCTTAGAAAGAACACATGGCCCGGGACAACTTTAATTCTGCCAGCTCAGTGGTGGAGCAGTGGAGGGTGGCTTCGACCTCCACACCAAATTTCCATGCCTCTGTGTCTAGAGCCGGCTTGCCCTTGCAGTACCTTTGTGCTTTCTACTCTTTGAGGGGGTTGCTGGTTTTAGTTTTAGTTTTTGTTTTATTTTTGAGGTGGGGTCTCACATTGCCCAGGTTGGCTTTGAACTTGCTTCTACCTCCTACGTCCTCCTGAGAATACAGGCTTGGGTCATTGCACCTGCCTTTTGCTTCTCCTACTTTTGAACTTCTTGTGCAATTGATGATGCTGAAACTATAGCTATGCTCCCTGGGACAGGGCACCTCACTTCTCTTTTGGTCTCTTCCTCCACAGATATGGAGTACTTTTGATCCCACAGCTGATACAGAGGCTGTGGCCACCCTCCTCTTTGGGCCACCAAAATTCCCACCTTAGATAGACAGCTGGTAGAAAGGACAGAGGGAACAGACAGAATCAGGTAGGTATTCATGTTTATTGTGGGCTAGCAACAGCAAAGCTCTGCAGGCAGCATCATTCCTCATCGTGCATTTTCTGCTGAAAAGGCAATAAGAGGCGTGAGGGCAAGGGCAAGATGGCCTGGGGAGGAATCCCTAGAGATTTCAGTGGCTTTTAGAAGACACCCTTGGAAAGATAGGGGTATCTCAGGGTTAAACTGAAGTCTTACAATAGGTTTGCTTGTGGTTTAGAATACAGACCTAGGGCTGCTGTGAGTGGGAGGGTGGATTCTCAGGTTTAGGTGTCTGTGGGACCCTCAGGTTTCCATTTTCCCTATACTCCACATATCTAAATGCATACAGGATATACATATAGCTGCTCAGAGCATCATGCATGCAGGGACATCCTGGTGAGAGCATGACTAGCGATCTCAGGGGAGGAACCCACCTTGGCACCAATGTCACGGCTCTTGGCCCGCAGCTTGTTGACCTGGGACTCAGCGATGTCTGCCCTCTCCTCTGCCTCATCCAGTTCGTGCTGCACCTTGCGGAACTTGGACAGGTTCGTGTTGGCCTGCTCCTCCTGTGCGCAGATAAAGGGGATGGGAGGATGGGGTGCGAAGAACTATGGACTCCCAGATTCTCATGGTCCCTGTTCCCGAGCCACTCCTCACCCAGTTTCTGCAACAACCCTCCCAGGCATGTCCTGTATTGTACCCTTAAGATCCTTCATGGCCACTAACTGCCCGCAATGAACCAACCCATGCTGCCTGGCGTACCTGCTCAGAATCCAGATTCACTACGTCTATTCCAGTTGTGCCTCAGATAGATGCCTGCAGACTTGGGGGATTTCTTCACAGCAGACCTCGTCCACACAGCACCCGCTATTTCTTCCCATACAGATCTCTTCTCTTTTTCTCTGTGTCTAATTGGTTCCCTTCCAGTCCCAGTTCCAACTCTTGGCCCTCTCCTGTCCTCAGCGGCACCTGCCCCTGTTCTGTCCCTACTCCTCACTTGGCCTTACATTATGTGGACTCCAAGCAACAAATGGACAGGTACAGGGCTCATACACCACTGGGTTTTGAACTTGGGGTACCAGATACAGCTCTGAGTATACTAGACATGCAGGATAAATGCCTAGCCTGAAGGCCAGAGCAGAACCCTGCCTAGGCCCCACCATGGCAGATACTGGCCGTGTTGATAAAAGAGGGAGAGAGAACTATCAACTCACCGCCTCCTCAGCCTGGCGCTTGTACGCCTTCACCTTCAGCTGCAGCTTGTCCACCAGGTCCTGCAGCCGCATCAGGTTCTTCTTGTCCTCCTCTGTCTGAAGGTGGATGGGAGGGAAAAGCCAGTTTTGGGAGAGAGGAGCAAGTGCAATCATCACTTCCTCCTCCCTCGCTCTGGTCTTCTCCCCAGGCCTCAGCTGCTTCTCCCTCCAGTGGCTGTCAAGGGGTGCTGTCTCTCTTTGTATAGCAAAGAGAATTTTAGTTAGGGACCCACAAATTAATGAGTGTTGGGGTGCTGTAAGTGAGGGGAGGTTCTCAGAGCCCAGGGAACTTCTAATGTGGACATATGGAGGGACAAGGTCTGCTGGCCTCCATCGGGTGAATGGAGGTCCCCTTGCAGCAACATGGGCACTTTCGGCCAGTGGTTCTAAGGTGATCAGAAGAGAAGTAGTAAAGAAAGCAAAAGAAGAGCTGGTGTTGTCGTTATCTAGATTATTCTAATTAATTCACAATAGAATAACTAGCCCAATATTCTGATACCTTCTCCCAAGCCAGAATTTGGGCAGCAAGGCCAGCGACTCCGATGACCCTTAGATATTCCTGTCTCCATGTCATTTGATGCTCTAGGGTGCCACTGCACTTTTGTCCCTGGGCCTCTTGTATCCACTTTTTAAATGGACCAATTTACCCATCTCCTTAACATTCTCTCTCCAGAAATTGAGACTAGCAAGTCACTGGCCAATGTCAGCTGTGCAATTGGAGTTCTCAGACACTCTGAGAGGGTGCTCTAAGACCTTGGCTTCCCTTAGCTGTCCCAGTAGTTTCACAGGGGATCTGTTTTCTCCCATGAACTGGCTCTTGTTCCTAAAGTGCCATATGGCATTTCTTTGTGTCTGGCTGGCAGAGGGTAGAACAATTTTTTTGGACTATTCTGAAACATTCATTGTAGTGCTTTGAAATACACATACACACACACACAAAAAAAAAAAAAAACAAGCAAAAAACCCTGAGAAAATGTTGAGTAAAATAGTTTGGGAAAAATAGGAGTCTCTATTCATGCAAATATTCCTGGGTTCAAGCTGAACTGCTTCCAGAAACTGTCAGAGAAACTGCAGAGAGCATCTAGAGGTGCTGGTGAGAAGTGGTGCCTGGCCTTATGGGTGATGGCACAGCCCAGAAGGGCCCTAGTGGGCTAGAAAGGCCGTTGCTCTGTCCTGAGTGCTCTCCCGACCTGGTAGGTGAGCTCCTTGATGCGCCGCTCGCTCTTCCTCATGCCCTTCACTGACTCTGCATTGCGCTTCTGCTCAGCTTCCAGTTCGTTCTCCAGCTCCCGAACCCGGGCCTCCAGCTTCTGCAGCTGCTTCTTGCCACCCTTGAGAGCGATCTGCTCGGCTTCGTCCAGCCGG
>PVIU01016420.1:0-45082 GCA_004026605.1 Ondatra zibethicus
ACTGACAATGGGGACTGACTGAGAAGCCAATGATAATGGCACTGGGATTTGATTCTACTGCATGTACTGGCTTTTTGGGATCCTAGTCAGTTTGGATTCACACCTTCCTAGGCCTGGATGGAGGCGAGAGGGCCCTGGGCTTCCCACAGGGCAGGGTAACCTGCCCTCTCTTAGGACTGGAGGGGAAAAGGGGAGGGGGAGTGGGGAAGCGGGAGGGAAATGGGAGGAGCGGAGGAGGTGGAAATTTTGAATGGTAATATTTATAATGCAATAATAAAAAATTAAATGTGGAAAAAAAAAGACCCACAACCAAAAAAAAAAAAAAAAAAGAGAGGCTGGCTGGATTTGATAACAGGTTGTCTTTTTCATAAATGCACAATGTGCCTTGTATCTTCATATCTCTCACATGGGAGATATTTACCTTCTGCAATATTTCAACCTGGGAAATCTATGACTATTCTTTGGTGAGGTAACACATATTTGAAGGTTCAGTTAACCAAATAGGAAGAATATTGCTATAACTTTGTGAGTATCAATGAATGTGATTTATTCTCAATACAAAGTAACTTTCCTAAACTACTTATTCTTTCCTCAATCAATTTTCCCTACGTTTTAGTGTTTATCAAAAATGAT
Organism: Ondatra zibethicus; assembly: GCA_004026605.1. Lineage (NCBI taxonomy): Eukaryota > Metazoa > Chordata > Mammalia > Rodentia > Cricetidae > Ondatra > Ondatra zibethicus. The sequence goes on from PVIU01016420.1 coordinate 634, forward strand.
TATCCATGCTGTGAATCTTAATTTGGATACAGGTTTTTTGCCAAACTCTAGTAGCACATTTTATTCATATAAATCAAAATATACACTCAAATATTTTCTATACAAAAGTTTGATTATTACCAATAAATTAATGACTCCTAAATGGCTAGTGCAGATATACTGGGTTTGTATAGTTCTACAGGATACAAAGAGTTTTCGGTTTAGAAGATGGCCATGCAAACTTTAACATATGACTCCCAGATTGACTCTGTTCATCAATTAGTTTTCCCAAATACAGGGAATTGCACAGTGAACAGAAGAAAAGAGACCTAGGCAAGCAAAGAGTGTAGAAAGGCAGGAAAACTAGGTCAATGGTAGCGGTAAATATTTTGTTCTGCTGCATTTGCCCATGGACTAACATTTGATCAATAAATAATATCAAAGGTAATTTCAAATAGAATGCCCATCTCTTCACATATAGGAAAACTTGAAATCATTGAAGTATTTTTTAAAGTTTTTAAAGAATAAAATAAAAAATGAAATATTCAAGTAAGTTTTACATAGGAGAAACTACAAAGTAACTGAAAATAAAATAATATAATGATATATATTACATTTGCTCCTTCACAGAAGCAAGAATAAAGAGCTATTACTTTGAACTGCACTAAAATTACCTGTTGAGTGACATTAACCTGAAATATAAAAGAACTATAAAGCTATTTTCTAAAGTTACTGCTGGTATTGTTCCTGTAGAAATCTCAGTCTATTATTAAATATTGAAGTCAAGTATGACAGAGCAAACTGATTTTTCCTTCTCGTCAAAATAATTTTCTAGGATGCATTCTCCAAAAGCTTTATGGTTACCTTGAATAATTTCTTCAGTTGCAGAATCTAAACAACAATATTGGTTTTGGATTTAAACTATCAATAAATGTAATGATAGTCAAGTATTTCTGAAAACTGCTGTGAGAAAATGAAGCTGACTTATAAAATATTATTAAAAAGCAGTGTCAGTAAAACTAATTTAGACATTATAAATGAAAATTAAATTTGAATAGTGGTAGATATATTTTTATTTGAAAAATTGTAAAATCATATTACATATTTAATACATTTATGATATATGAAAAGACACATTAAGAGTTGTAAGAGCAAGCCACACAGAGATTATGGTAGAAGATTTTGTTGATTATATCATATTACCAATTTAATATATAGCTTTGGAGATGAGTAATCACCCACAATATGTCCTTAATTTTTTTAGATTTGCAAGGTTTAATTATAAAAGTAAGTATTAAAAGATAGAAAGAAAAGTGTCTTTAACAGTATTTCATGTTGATGGGAGGCGTTAAAACATAGGCATGTGTTAGATGTTAAATTTTATCCATTATTGCCTATTACACTAATTTTTACAATAACATATTTTTTCTTTTATTGAAAATAGATTTTTCTTTCTCAAATAATATATCTCTATTATGGTTTCCCAGCACTCTACTTCTCTTAGTTCCTCCCCATCTCCCCTCTGATCCAAATCCATACCATTTCCAATTCTCATTTGAAAACCAACTTGCATCTAAGGGATAGCAAAATATAATAAGATAGAAAAGTTCTAGCACAATGAAAAGGAAACAAAAAAATCACAAGAAATATAGGTTCTATTTACACTTTTAGGTTTTTAAGTGTTAATTCCTTTTCTCTCATTGTTCATGTTTTCATAGATTTCTGTAAGGGATTCATTCATTTTTGCTTTAAAGGCCTCTATTATATTTATAAAGCGTACTTTAAGGTGAGTCAGTTTTGTGAGTCAGATGTGTTGCAATCCCCAGGTGTATTATAGTAGGTTTGCTTGGTTCTAGTGGAGATACATTTTCCTGGCAGTTACTGTGTTCTTATGCTGGTGACTATGCAACTGGCTTTGGTAAGGTGTTGATATATGGTCTTTCCTTTTTTGGTGAGTGTTTGGGTCCTTGGATTCTGTTGGTTTCTCTAGGTCTCAGATCCTGTGTATTCTTAAGGGTTGAGCTCTTTGATTCATGTTGTTCATAAAGGGAGTGGTGGTACACGATTCACTACTAAAATGTTAATGGTATGCTTGCTTATTCAAGTTACCATATTCTATTTATTTCTTTTGACCATTAAATAAGGGTATACTTTATTACAGAACACTGATTTTTATCCTGGTTCTTTTTATTAGTATTATCTAATAGAAAATGTCCAGAGGCCTGGAAAACAGAAAACTTCATATAAATTAAAGTGGTAAGATTTATAACAATGAGTACATACCAGATAAATAGCTGGTTAATACAAACGACCAATTAACAAATTCTTGAAATGTACATGTAAGGGTGAATGGTGGGAGATAGGAAGGAATTTGATATTTTACTTCTGAATGTAGAAATGGTTCATTATTGTACATCTCTTTCTTCCACCAGAACTATTTTAGCATGAAAATATGAAACATTAAGTAGTATTTCTTGTTAGAGTCTCTGTAAGAGATCCCCTCAGTTTATTTTGAAGACCTTAAATTATTGCAAGAAATTTTGAAAAAATATCTTCTAAAATTAAAGAAGGAAAGAATGAAATCAAGGAAGGATAAAATTCTGATATGTTTATTTAATATCTAAATTGAAAAACTTGTAACATTTTATTTCTTAATTTATTAATGAGATGTGGGAGTGTTTTCTTAGAGTTATTTTTTTGTAATTCTGTACTGAAAATCTTTCAAACACTGATTAGCTTTGATATTTTTTCTGCAAGATTTCAGTCTTACTTGAAGGACTGAATTCTAGTTCTGATGGATATTTATAATAAAATTATGAAATGGATCTTTCATGATTATTTTCTCTTCATCTCACCTATCCAAGTCATCTCCTCTATTTTTGTTTTGTCCTTAGTCCACTCAGGATTCCACACTATATCATGCACATACAGAGAATAGCATAAATAACACATTCTGAAGGGGGATGGTGAGATTGCTAGGAATGATAGTTAAGCTTATCTAGCATTTACACTGTATCCATATTGTAGAACATAGAAATCCTATTCTAATATGTCTCTTTTCTTCATGTTGGGCTACTAAGGATAATAAAGAACACCAATTCCATACTAGCATCAATATGTGATAGTTGAAGTGGAGTGGCTAATGAAATATTGATAAAATATAGTTTAAAAGAAGGATCATTACACATTATCTTCTCTTCATTTTCATTTGGTTTCTCAAAGTTGAAGTCAGTGCCCCAGGAAAGCATATAATAGCTTACAAATTTAAAAAGTAAATATTACAATTTTAAAACTTTTAATTTTTCTGTCTTTGCTTTCAAAATATCCCTGTATCATTCTTCAAGACATAATCATAGTTCCCTACAGCTCTATACACATATAATCTAATTCATCAAAAAGCAAGATCAAAGTGAAATTTTTATGAACATTAGGAAACTGTATATAAACGTAGGCTGGTATCCAATTCAGAACGAAATACTGTTGGCTTGCTTATTGCCACAGTGGCTTGGCCATGGTTTCTGTCATAAAAGTGGGAAATTCATTACAGTTCCCTAATGCCTTAAAAACACAACTCTATCATCATTAGCAAAATTACCATATATTTCAAGAAACTGGTATCTACAGTGTAACGCAATGACTATTTACACAGGTGTACACAGAGGTTAGAGAGGACAGAAGGGGGGTTTACATTTGAGGCATAATTAGTTATCTCCTCGTTGTGAAAAAAAGCTGTAAATTGTACATAAGCAGGTCAAGGGAGAAATAGTTTATTCTGGCTCACAGATCAAGGTTTCAGACCATGATAGTATGGCAGTCATGGAAAGAGGAGGTACGGGTACTTGATCACATTGCACCTGCAATCAGGGAACAAAAGTCAATAAATGTTTGTGTTTAGTTCTTAATCTCCTGCTTTGGTTTAGCCCAAGATTCTAGCCCTCTACTGTCTGCAGGTATGGGGGTCTCCAAAGGCTAGTGATCTTATAATATAAAATAAATTCAGTTTAACATCAAAAGTACCCATAATCTTTTATAATTCACACATAACTCTCAAATTCAAAGCCAAAGTTTCAAAGTTTGGGGGCATAGATTCAGCCTTATGCACCACACAGATAAATAATCAAAGACCTTGGCAACTCGGCTTTACCATCTCTTGCCCATAATATACTGTCAATAACTTCTCATCCAGAAGTCAGAGGGCTGGAGTGAGTGTGCACTAGAGTTGATAGAGGGGTCAGCAATGCGAAACACTGAGCAGTCCTGTGGTAATGATAGTTAGGCACCAAAGCCGAACACATTCAATTTAACTGTCCTCAGCTAAGTCCGTTAAATTTTGCTATTTAAAATAGATTACATAGTTGAAATGATACCTCTCATTCTCACATTTAATTCAACAACTTCTCATATTTTAATTGAAAAATGTTGTCCAGTATATTTTATTTCCAACATGAACTCATAATAATCCATTAAATATTCCTTAACGTATCTTTGACAAATATTACTCAATGACAAAAATTAGTCAAATTAGTCTAACAAATCAATTAGATCTGATATTTATTCAGCTACACAATAAAATATTCCATTCAGAATTTACTTAAAAAATATATCTACATCCACAACTAGATGTGGCAAATGAAGGTAGTGCTCATTTCTGACCGAAGAGAGTTTTTACTAAGTAGATAAATCATAACTGTGGTGATGTATTTATTACCAGAGCTGCTCATGTCCTATGTTAGAAAAAGTTCATAATAAAAATAGTCATTATACACAGCAATCTATTAGATTGGCCATTGTTCTACTTGAAATATCCTTATCAGAGAGGGTTCTCAAAACATCTGCAGTCAAAATCAGTGTTTTCTTTACAAATGACTTTTTCTGATTTTTAATCTTTGTATATAGAAGTAGAGCTATGAGAAGGTTTCCTACTTAAATTGAAATTAAAGCTCTTACTATGTCTGTTACAACATTAGGGCTTTTGAATGAGGAAGTTTATTCTTAATGCAGAAGGAAATGATTTCATATTTCATCATTATTTTATTACATTAGTGAACACTTAAAAGTTGGGCCAATTGTTTCCAGGAAACATTTGTGATGGTAACATGTGCCAAACAGCCTCTTATTGTGCACGTGGTGTGACATTAATGGATGTGTAGAATGCTTTGTGGGGATGGTTGTGATTGCAAAAAATTAGAGTTTTGTGCTCATGTAAAAATTTATTTTTTTCCAAAAAGTAATGCAAAGATCTTGCTGCTTGTCTATGACCATCTTCTAACTGTTTGATTTTTGATTTGTAAATAATTTACTGTGAAGAATTTTTCTGTAATAGGTACACCCATAAAGTCTCACTACCAACTTCCCCTAAAAGTGAGCTGAGCAGTGATGACACCATTGGACATGCCAAGGTGGACAGTGAAAAACCCACAAGACCTCATTACTACAAAGAGCTATAGACAACTAAAAAAGCTGGAAGCAAGAGAAGTGGTCTTTTTAAGGGAAGAAAACACCAATTGATTGTCTGATGACAAAGGATAAGCCTATATACATACAAATAACATATGTATTGAACATGTTATATTTAGGAATATATATGTACATACATATATATTTATGTATGTAATTCAAATGCTATGAATATGAAGGAGAGTGGGAAGGTGTATATGGGAGGAATTGGAGGGAAGAAAAAGAAGGAAGAAATGTAATTGTGTTATAACCACAAAAAAATAAAATGAATGAAAAGAACAAACTAATTCTGAAGTACTATCTTCTACTTGTTATGGTACATGCTCTAAGACTTCTCCTTTGTTTTTTAGAAGCCCAGAAGTTCATTAATCTTCTCCATGACTTGTAAATATGTCCTGACAATACTCTGTGCTGTCCCTGTAAAGTAAAAATGATACTTTTGCTCTAAGCAATTTTTAGTTTAAATAGCTGATATTACATTATTAGGTAATTAGAAACTGATTCAAAAATGAAAATAATGCAGTACTGTAGTGATATTTTATTTGTATTTTTATAACAAAAAGGCTTGACTGAAGTTCTGAGAGTTATAGTTATAGCTTACCACATGCAGAAAGCAAGTTATGATAGAAAATAAGTTAGTTTAGAGTAACTTATTTGGAAAATAATAAGTTTGGACTCACCAAGATAGGATAGATATGGAATATTTTCTATTAATTTGTCAAATAAAATGGAGTAGACATAGTTGATGTACTTATTGCCTGTATATATTGTATATAGTTATTGTACTTATTGCATATGATTTTTCTTAGATTAGTTATAGCCTTCCCTTTTTATGTTACACAAAAGGGGGATATGTAGTGATATTTCATTTGTATTTTAATAAGTAAAGCTTTCTTGTTGTTCAGAGAGTAAAACAGCCACACTGATCAGCCTTACAGACCGGGCAGTGGTGACACACAATATAATCCCAGTAGTCACAATAGTATGCCATAAAAAATCAGGAGGAAGTGGTACACACTTTTAATCCTAGCACCAGAGAGAAATATAACATGGGAGGGGACAGTTATCACACAGAGTCTCATTCTGAGATTCCTGGAGCCATTTCAGACTGAGGTAGAAGTAAGAGCCAGTGGCTGGTCATTTTGCTTTTCTGACCTTCAGATTGAACCTCAATTTCTGTATCTGGATTTTTATAAATCATGTTACACATTGTAGAGTCTCTATAAACCTCTGGTAATCTTCCCTGTTACATATACATTATTTAAATGTTTTAATTTTTAAAGAATGAGATTATTTTAGAACATTGCTTTCTGATGCTATGTAGTATGATCCAAATCTTGTCTGAATCATAAAACACATTTTCTGAGGTAAAATTTTAAAGATGGTGCAATTTTCATTTATAGATACAACACAACCTATTAAGTATTTTTGGAATGTAAATATATTATTGTGAGACAAAATATTACATTTGTGTGTGTATAGATAAACTCATATGTAAGTGTGTTTTAATAGCCTGTGTAGATAAATTTTTAAGAATATCTGTCCACTTTCTCAAAGACATATGTTTGAAATAAATTCCTAAGTCATCCCTGAATCCTGAAGGGACCACAAAAACTATTAGAAGAGCAGAATCTTTCTATGAAATATGAACATTCCCAAGGAAAAGTCAGTAGTCTTTTATGCATTTGCTCTGAAAACTCTTGTATGTAGCGTCCTCTCTAGTATATTTTGTCTTCAGTTCATCTTCTGAGGGGTCTTGTCTTTAAATGGATGATGGAAGTTCAGAGAAAACACATTTTGTGAATTGGGAGACAATGAGGAGCAAAATAGTGGAGTCAGGATGAACAGAAGGCCAGAGATACCTTGGTTATACTTCATGTCGAAGCCTTCATCATACCATTGCATCATACTCTGAGTGTCATTGTCAGATCTTCAATACACATATTAAGTATAATAAGATACATAAAGCCAATTATTACTTATAAGATACACAGGGCAAAGCAGTATAACTGACCTCAATTTAATGAGAGTTGCCTCTGACAAGTTCAGGTCCTTTAGAATGGCACATAGGCCTGGCCAATGGAAAGCCAAGTGCAAAGTATTCCTTATGACAGAGATATGTCACAAGAGCTTTTTTATTATCTTCATTTTCTGATTCTAGTACAAACAGATATATAAGATATAAGTCAAAAAGTATTGCCTTTAGAACATTGACATATTAGTGTTAGAGACCATGAATGCATACCTATGAGAATGGCTAATGTGAAAATGTGTAATTTATTATAACTCTCACATTGGAAGTGATAGATGTGAATGAAAGGTTACATTCTTACAAAGAATGAATATTTACAAAGCATAGATATCAACATCAGTAGATTTGACAATGCCAGTTTTGAAAGTCTGATTTGCAATATCATGTTTTGGAAAGTATAACATATGGGTCAGTGTTTTTATTTTTTGTTTAATATTGTACTCTTATCAGTATACATCACACATCGATGAGTTCTTTTACAGAGTAAAACTACTACTTTAAAACAAATTTATATGTTTTACTCCATCCTTTCTCCTAGGAATAAGGTCTATCTCTCCTTTTGCAAATTCATCATTCTGAACAAAATAAAAAAGTCCATAATATAAGGCACAAGAGCAAATAATTCCATTCATATTCAGTGATTACTTTGATACACTAGTAAATTATTTGTTTGCATTTTGGCGATCATTTACGAGAATTTGAAGATTAAAATCAATATTCTTCACATCTTAAAAGAGAGTCTATGTTAAAGAAAACAACAACGACTGTAAAATGATTCTGTATTTATAATAATTCTACATTTATATTATTTAATGTTGAATTAATTGTTAATCATTTTTAATGATTTTGTATATGGCAAGCAGAAAATAATGTATAATGCAAATATTAATCATTTTTTGTAATCTACTGATTCTTGTAGCCAGGGCATTTCTATCTATATCTATATTAATGATAAAGAAACTGGAGAGTAGGTTTAGCTGCCTTCTCTCTAATGCTGATACACTGGCTTGCTTATTTAGATGCCCATTAATGGAAATGAGGAAAAATACTTTATGACAATTCATTTTGACTTTTTCATTTGGCTGTGTAGAAATGTATTTTGCGGTATGTGGTTAGTCTTATGCTATGTATGGGAAAGGGATCAATTGATAAGAAAAATCACAGTTACTATTTAAAATATAGCGTGTGTGAGATAAGCCACGTAGCCAAATTATTTATTCTTTCACACACCCAATTTATGCTATTTAAAGTAACAAGTCTCATGTTTGTTTGTTTTCAGTTTTCCCCTAACAAGATAGATTCTTCCATGTTTAATCCAGAAAAATAAATGCTGAATCTATATTATAATTTATTTATTTTTCTTCAGAAAGGTGAGAAGCACTACTAGGCCTGCTCAGACACACTAAACACTCCTTGGATGTCAAATATATCATTAGCCTTGATTAAGGAAATTATATTTACCTTCATAGACGAGGCACAAGCTGTGACAAACAATAAACTGTTAGCTTCTCCAGTAAGACACTGAGATGACTAAGGAGAATGACCACATGTGCTTAGTGTTCTAGGATTACGGATACTATTTATGATGATTTTAATTTGATTGTTTCAAACACTGTAACATGATCCACTTGCTATCACATTACAATATAAACCATATAATGCTAAAAGGAAATAATTTCTTTGAACATTAACAAAAATACACTTTAATCTAATTGTCAAAGTATACGATGTGGTAGTTGACCCCTTGTCTTCCCAACAAGGGGGAATTTTAAAGTCATCCATTATTTAATCATGAAAAGTTTGTCTTGACCATAACTCTTTTTTTGCAATATAATGGATTAACAGTTATAGGGAGTGCATAAACTATGTCTCTGTATCTTAATTTTACTCCTAAATACTTAATTGTGCTTATATAAAGAACTATTCATCCTTTTTTATTGTTAGTATGCCATTTGTATGCTAAATTTTTTGGCCATTTACATAACCCAAGAGGATAAATAGAGATTTTTTTTCCACAAAAGCATTACAATGAGATGTTAATCCAGACTTTCCAACTCAACCTAATAGTGTACTAATATTTCATGTGAAAATTTTAGTGGCACAATATTGTTTCAAATAGAATTTTTTAATCACATAAAAATCCATTTTAGTATCTTTAAGGCTACAGTCAAAAATATGTGACAAAAATTCATAAAAAGTATTTGTGAGGTGTTGTCTGCCCTGATTATACTGTTACTTCAGACTCCAAATGAAACCCCAAGGAAACTTAGAAATTAATTTCATGTTTTCTTTAAAATAAAAGCTTTATTTCTTGAATGATACAGTATCCTACAATAAAAGTATTTTATTATAGCACAAATTCTCCTTAAACCAATTCTAACCTCTCAATTGGAGTTTAGGTGCATTGACTTCATAGAATCACAGAGTAAATTATTACTACTTGAATATAACTTCTTAAGTTGAACAAAAAGTATTTCCTGATTAAAATCTATAATCATTTCTTTTAAAAAATTAATGTATTTATTATTTTTATTTTTATAGAATGTTATGTGTATATGTTTGTTTAGGTAATGTGATGTGTGTGTGTGTGTGTGTGTGTGTGTGTGTGTGTGTGTGTGTGTGTGTGTTTACTAAGGTAAACTTTTCAGGAGCTGGCACTCTCTTTCCCTTGTATAGGTCTCAAGGAAGCAAACTCGGGACATTAGGCTTGGTGGCAGACATCCTCAACTGCTAAGCCATATAGCCCCTAAAACCTTTGGTCATATCTTCTAATTTTTCTTCTTAAAATAAGTGTCAATCTTTGTCAATATCTCTTAGCTGTTAGGAAAGTCATTATTCCATAATTTAACACATTGTGAGTCAATAAATTCATAAAGAGAAAATCTGGCATCACATTTTGGTATTTTGAAACTAATCTGAGTTCTGCTTGTTTATTTGAGCTAGGGGTAGGGGTCCATCATCTTGAGAGGCTGACAGAGCAACCATTTACTCAATTGATAGGAAGTGAAAAGAAAGACTGGTACCCATGATCCCTTCTAAACAATCTCAAGTGACTCCCTTCTTAAGGGTACCATGACCTGCAAGAAACCCAGTCCCAAGGAGCAAGACTTACTTTTATACATCTGTCAGAATAATTAAGGTCCCAATTATATTAAACAGTACCCATTTATGTGCTTTATTATTAATTACATGTATTATTTCTGTTTAAAACTAAGCCCATAGAGAACTTAAACGAAAGCCATTCTCATGACCTTGAATGACAATCTAACCTTTCAAACAGAATAGCTAATGGGCAATAATTTTTACTCAACATCACTAATGGCATTGTTGGTGTTTTAAGTAGAAAGTTCACCACCAGTTATGCTCTAACATGGTATATATTATGGCTTTTTGTTTTCATAATAAATATTATAGCTTACAATGTTTCTTCACACATATTGTTAGCCCTTATTTTGTCAATACTTTCTCCAGGGAAGAACACACTAATTGGCTCTTTAGTGTCACACAGTGCACTCTGAAACACACATACAATTGACATATTTCAGGTTTTTCCATATGAACCTGAAAATTGTCCTTTTAAGATCTGTGAAACATTTGTTGGAATTGAGGTGGGGATTGCCCAGAATCTATATATTGCTTTAGAGAGAATGGCCATTTTCACTCTTACTCCTAGTGATCTATGAAAGTGGGACATAATTCCATTTTCTGATATCTTCTTCAATTTTTTTCCTTAAGGTTTTAAAGCTTTTTTCATAAGTTTTCACTTGCTTGGTTATAGTTATAACACAAGGCATTTTGTGTTATTTGAAGCTGTCGTGAAAGGTGTTTTCCCAAGATTTTTTTCCTTAGGCTCTTTATCATTTATATAGGAAGACTATTGCTTTTTATGAGTTAATTTTGTATTCAGAAACTTTGCTGAAAATGTCTATTAGCTGTAAGAGTTCCCTGGTGGAATTTTTAGGATCACTTACATATACTATCTTGCCATCTACAGATAAAAATACTTTGGCTTCTTCCTTTTCAATTTGTATACTCTTGATATCCTTCAATTCTCTTATTGTTCTAGCTAAGATTTCAAATGCAATACTGAATAAGTATGGAGATCCTGGTCTTGTTCATGATTTTAGTGGAATTTCTTTGAATCAATTTAAATTAGTGCTGACTATGGGATTGCTGGGGTAAACTGCCTTTATTATGTTGAAGTATATTCCTTGTATCCCTAATCTCTTCAGGAATATTATCATGAAAGGATGTTGGAGTTTGCAAAAAGATTTTCTACATCTGGTGAAATGATAAGGTAGTTTTTGTTTTTCATATGGTTGATTATGCTTATCAATTAATGAATCTCTTGCATGAAAGTACTTGATCATCGTGGAAGATCTTTTTGATATGTTCTTGGGCTTAATTCACAAGAATTTTATTAGTATTTTTGCATCTACATTCATAATGCAAATTTGTCTGTTATTATCTTCCCTTGTAGATTCTGTATGTGATTTGGGTATCAAGGTAACTGTGGCTTTAAAAAATGTATCAGGTATTGTTTATTCTGTTTCGGTTTTATAAAATTATTTGAATAATATTTCATTAACTCTTTAATTCTGGTAGAATTGTGTACTAAAGGCATTTGTCCCTGAGCTTTTTTGTTTGGTTAGAAAGCTTGTAATGACTGGTTCTATTTTGCTAGGGGTTCTACGGTTTTTGAAATTGTCTGCTAATCTTGATTTAACTTTGGTAAATGGTGTGTGTCAAGAAAACACTTCATTTCTTTTAGGTTTTCCAATGTTTTGAAGTACACAGGATTTTAAACATACTTATGACTCAATAGATTTTTACAATCTCTCTTATGTCCCTATTTCTTCTCTAACTTACATAATTTTGATATTCCGCCCCACCTTCTAGTTTATTTTGGTAAAGATTTGTCAATCTTATTGGTTTTCTTAAATAACAACTCTCTGTTTCATTGATTCTTGATATTTTTTCTGTTTGTTTGTATATTATTCACTGCAGACATAAATTAAATTATTTCTTACTATCTACTCCTTTTGGGTATGATTTCTTCTTTTGTACTTGAGTTTTCAGTTGTGTTGTTAAATTACTAGTTTAAATATCTTCATTTTTAATGTAGGCATTTAATGCTATTAACTTTCCTCTTAGAACTGCATTCATTGTGTTGCATATGTTTGGGTATATTGTATATATATTTTCATTTTATTTTAGAAAGTCTTCTATCTCTTAAGTTCTGTCTTCATCCATTTTTCATTAATTAGCTAGTTCTTCCATGAATTTGTAAGGTTTCTGTTGTTGTTGAAATCCAGTTTAGTCTGTAGTGGTCAGATGAATGGTGGTGTTTCAATTTTCTTTATAATATGATGACTTGCTTTGTGTCAAATTATGGTAGGATCATTGGGTTTATAATGTCTGTTAGCACTGACATTTTTCTCTTTAGTTTTATTTCAATGACCTGTTTATTGTTGTGAGTGGGGTATTGAAATCTCCCAATGTCAGTGTGTAAGATTCAATATTTGATTTAAGCTATAATAGTGGTCTTTTATGAACTTTGGTGCCCGTACGTTTGGTCCATGGATGTTAAGAATTGTAATGCCCTTTTAGGGTATTCCCTTTGATGGGAATGTTGTAGCCTCTCCTATTTCTTCTGATAAATTTTGGTTTGAAGTCTATTTTGTCAGATATTAAAAAGGCTACAAGAGCTTGCTTTATAGTCAATATGTTCAAAATATCTTTTCCATCATTTGCTCCCAGGTAATGCCTATCCTTGATGTTAAAATGCGTTTATTTGATGTAGCAAAAGGATGGATCCTCTTTTTCCATCCATGCCATTAGTCTGCATCTGCTAATTGAGGAACTGAGACCATTGTTTTGAGAGATATCAGTGAGCATTGCTTGTTGACTCTTTTGTGTGTGTGTGTGTGTGTGTGTGTGTGTGTGTTTATTTCCTCTTTAGATTTGCTGGTTTAGGATTATCTATTTTTTATGTTTTTCGATGTGATTAATATCTAAAGGCTCTCTAGCACATTCTGTATAACTAGAATAGTAGATATTGCTTAAATTTGTTTTTATTACAGACTGACTTATGTTTTTCCATCTATGATGATTGAAAGTTTTGCTAAGAATAGTAGTCTGGACTTGCATCTGTGATCTCTTAGAGTCTGCCGGACATCTGTTCATTTCCTTCTGATTTTTAGATTTTCTACAGAGAATTCAGGCGTAATTCTAATAGGTTTGCCTGTATGTGTTACTTGGTCTTTCCCCCTTCTTGCAGCTTTTAGCATTCTTTCCTTGTTCTGTACCATTACTGTGCTGATTGCTATGTGCCAGGCGACTTTCTTTTCTGGTCAAGTGTATTTGGTGTTCTGTCCATTTCTTATACCTTTATAGGTATCTTTTTTTTAGGTTAAAGATATTTTCTTTTGTTATTCTTTTTTAAATATTTTCTCTGCCTTGGGCCTGAATTTCTGTTCATTCCTCTATGCCTATTATTCTCAGCATTTGTCTTTTCACAGTGTTCCAAAATTCCTGGATGTTTTGTGGCAGAATGTTTTTAGATTTAACATTGCCTTTTCCTTGATGCATCCATTTCTTCTGTTGAGCCCAAATATAGTAGGACCTTCTCCAAAGTAATGTGCCTTCCCCTCTTAGAAGAGTGGATAGAGGTGGGGTGGGGGGAATATAGAAGGAATGGGAGGAGGGGAGGGAGTGGGAACTTGAATTGGTATGTATAATGAAAAAGATAGGTACTTTTTGTTAAAAAAAATCAAATAAATAAGTAGATAAATAAATAGATAAAAGAAGGAAAGGGTTGGGGTCCGATTACTTACTTGCTGAAGGGACCAAGGGGACTTTTCACTGAAAATGCACCATTTGAGGGCACTGTCCAGCACCACAAGTGAGGAGGGGTATATAACTAGAATCTGTTCTGGGCAAAACCTAAAAATTACAGCTGCAATGAAAAAATAAGATTCTGACCAGGTGAGCCCCAAACCTATGTTAGAAGTCCCTGTTAGAGGTGTGAAATGTAGCCGAGCCCTAATGTCTTCCCTGAGGGAAGGAGTAAGAAGGCAAGACATCAATTAATATAGACACTGGGAGTCAGATAAAAGGTATACAGCAGACTCATTTACTCAGCAATGGGGAAAAGTTATATACTTTCCCAGCACCCAGACATTCTGATCCCTTGACAGTTGACATTGCATGGTTGCCCCTTATTGCCTATTCATGTTACCTCTGATAACACCTGTTGCTAGGCCCTCAGGTAACATCTCTTGGTGGTACCTCATTGGCTAGGCATGATCAGGACCTCTGACAGCTCCAGAAAAGAGGAGAGAGAGAGATGCAGTTAGGCTACCTGATTCCCTGTCCGAAGTCCACTTTATTTTAATTTAGTATAAGGACATCAATGATGAGTAGTGTGTTAAAGGTTCATTTAAATCAGCTGGAATCACACTTTATTGTGGCTTAAGCATGTCTACTCTCTCCCCCCTCTCTCTTATCAATCATACACACACACACACACACACACACACACACACACACACACACACACTGAAGCAGTTTACTATATTGATTATTTTGAATAAATAGGAAGAACATCTGTGTCCATATCAAATCCAATGTTCTGCTAATGAATTGTCAAGCCCTGATATTTCACTAGAGCTTTCAAGTACGAAGCACCTAGCTCATTTGGCCTTTGATTTGAAATCATATTATACCATTCTTAAACTCCTTTCAAGCTATTTCAAAATGTTTTAAAGGATTAGAAATCTTCTTTGCTTTTGTAAATATGTAATTATAAAAGATGTGTTGAAACATCAAGTTTTAATAGGATTTGTAGACAATTAACTTGGCATATTTTCAAAAGGCACTTTGTCTACTTATCTCTCAACTTCATCTGTCTCAGGTAAATATGTTATAAACTTAACACAAAAAACCTTTAAGTGACATTTCTTTATGTTGTTTCATTATTAAATATTAAAGATGGGTTGGATTATATGCTATGTTTATATTCTTTGTGTAACGTATAGTTTGTAAAGAGTAGTTTATGGTATTATACCCTTAAATGATAATAATGCACAACAGAATTTTATTTAAGACATGAGCTTACTCTTTTCATTATCTGTGTATTTGTACCTGTGTGGTGTCTTACAGCTGTTATTTCAAGAAATCAAGAAGGTCCAGGAGAAATGGGAAAGGCTGTGCTTATTCCAAAAGATGACCAAGAGAAAATGAAGGAGTTGTTTAAAATCAATCAGTTTAACCTCATGGCCAGTGACTTGATTGCCCTTAACCGAAGTCTGCCGGATGTGAGATTAGAAGGGTAAGTTTGCATGTGCTGTGAAATCTTGTGTGTTATTAAATTCCATGTTTCACAACTTCTGCTCTGACTGTATGAATTTTATACCAACTTGGTTATTGCTGATTATGAAACAAATAACCAACTTTAGCTGAGAAATATGAAGTATTTTCTTTTCAGATAAAGCCAAATACATTACTTGGAAAGGCATTGAAAATTCCAAAGACTACTAAGCTTTTAATCCAAAAAGGTCATCTTTGTTTTACTCCATCTTTCTGAATACCAAACATGTTATTTCAGAAGTTATTTTCATATAAATTTCTAAGAATGCATCATAAGCTTAATTTGGAAAAATATATACTGGCACAAAATTAGCCAACTTATTGCATACTTCTTTGTCTCTTTAAAATTATTTAATTTTGGGCATGGTTATAGCTGGTGATGAAGCACTTGCCTAGTATTATCAAGGCCTTTCATTTAATTTTCTATACTACTATGCAAATTATTCATTATTGGTTTTAGCATTTTATACTGTTGTATTTAAATTCTTGTTCAGTTTTCATTAATGGAAGATAAATTCACTTCTTGAAGAATTTATGTGACAGACTGTAAAATGATCTACATAGCTAAGTATATCTTAAATATAAGTAATAAAGATCAGAATATTTAGTGGTGGTTTTATCACTCCATAGTCTTTGTAAAACATTCTCAGCAATCAAAAAATATATATTCTGAGATTTTAGAAAGTTGTCAAGTTTCCAAATACATTGCAGATCACACTTCCATGTAAATATTTTTTTGTTGTTTTTTCGAGACAGAGTTTCTCTGTAGCTTTTGGAGCCTGTCCTAGAACTAGCTCTTGTAGACCAGGCTGGCCTCGAACTCACAGAAATTTGCTGCCTCTGCCTCCTGAGTGCTGGGATTAAAGGTGTGCACCACTACCGCACCACTACCGTCTAGCTCATAAATAGTGTTTTTTAGCTACACAATGATATTCTTTAAGTAAAATCATTTTAATACCAGTAATATTTGTCACTAATAACAGACTATTTCATTAATACATTTTGATAATAACAATACATTTACTATTCGTGTATTTTTTTCTGAATTTGTTTGAATGAAACCAAAACCTTATTAAGGTTCTGGAGCTGGTGATTATTACAGGATTCATTTGATGAACAAATGAATGGCTCCTCATATCACTCTATTGTTCTAAAATGTCTCTTTCAAGGAAGAATAACTTTGGCATGATAACATATCTGTAAATCCACCATTTGGGAGAACAAACAAAGATGATCTCAGGTTTTAAAACAGCCTGGATCCAGGTAGAATTTTCCAGGCAGACCTGGACACTTTGAGGACTCAGTGTTTCCAAACCTCTATGGAACAGGGAGAAATGCACAAGTCATCACCTAGCATGTGCACTTTCGTGACTCAGCAAATAAACATTGGAAATTAAATGAATGCACAATAACTTTCTAAACAGATCACATTTATTTCTGTGTTTGTATATGTATATGCTTGTATTTCAAAGACATAAGTACATTATTTTCAGAATAGATTTGTGCATGATAGATGCCATTTATTATTGGGTTACAGTATTGTGTTCATATACTTGTTTTATAATGCATGATATATAAATGTCATATTTCTGGATTTTAGAAAGCAAAGTAATTGTTTTCAACTTTGAAAATAGTTACTTCTAAGTGTCATAAATTTTGTAACAGATCTATAATTACCTAATTTAAAGAAACATGTTTGTTGGTGAAAAGGAAAAGCAACAAGACAAACAACCGCAGCAGAGTTTACAATTAAGATATTTATAAGCAATAAATACTTGATAATATCTAAACTGTGGAACATTCCAACATGAATAAATAGAAAGTTTACATTATTTGTCATAAAATCATATAAAGTACTATATTTATATGGTTATTATTACATGACATCTTGAGAGTTAAAAAAATATCCCAGGAAATAAGAGTGAAGTACATAAATATCAGTTTTGATGTTTCCTTCTCTTACACTGTGTGTCAGTAACAGAGATGAGATATTCTCAGAAGATCCTAGACAAATCACAGTGTGTGAATGTTCTGGGGGATGGCTGAATGGCTTCTTGAGTGTGTTAATATACCACTATCGGGAACAATTAAATTTTAATTCTTACCACAAGTCAAGTATCCAAATTTGTTTTCTAATAACTCAGAGTTAATTTTATATTCATTTGATCTAGAATATTTGTTTTAGATTTCATTGGTCAAAGTCCAAAATTGTTAATTTATTAGTTTTTAAATGTGTATTTATTTATTTTACATCCCGACCACAATTTCCCCTTTCTCCTCTTATCCCAGACCCTTCCTCCAGCCCCGCCCTCCTCTGTACCCTCATTCACTTCTTCACTTCTTTTCAGAAAGGAGCAGACCTTCCATTGATATCAACAAAACATGGCATATCAAGTTGCAGTAAGACTAAGAACCTCCACTTGTATTAAGGTTGAGTTAGGCAATCAAAATGAGTTATAGGTTCCCAAAAGTCAGCAAAAGAGTCAAAGACAGCCCCTGATCCCACTGTTTGGAGTCCCACAAGTGTGAATTGGCCATCTCCTGTGACTAGGCAAGACTTCCAGAGGAGGAATTGGGTTACCAAACCAACCACGTAACCTTCGACCTACTGTCTGTCCTGCCTATGAGATGTACTGTGGTAAGGGTGGCACAGAGGTGAGAGTGACCAACTTATAACTGGTCCAGCCTGAGACCCATGTCATGAGAGTGAGCGCAACCCTGGCACTGCCTGGAGCACTAGAACCCAGAGGCTAGATGGCCCAGAGGCCTAGAATAGAACTAAACACGACCAGGAAAAAAATCAATGTAATTATGTATGATGATATTCTGCTATACTCCTAGATTGGCACCTAGCCCAGTTGTCATCAGAGAGGCTTCATCCAGGAACTGATGGAAACGGATGCAAAGACCCACAGCCAAATAATAGGCCAAGCTCAGTGAATCCTGCCAAAGAGCATTGTAGGAACCAGAGGAGTGAAGGACATCATGAGAAAAACCGCAGAAACAATTAACCTGAGCTCATAGGAACTCATAGACACTTAACATCCAACTAGGGAACATTCATGTGAAAGACAAAGTCCAATTCCTTTTTGATTGTATTGTAATAATAAAGATATAGTGCTTGGGATATATTTCATCACTAGAATGTTTTCTTGACATGATTGAAGCTCTAGATTTATTCTTTAGCTCTTCATAAATCAAGAATGGAGGACAGGAGGAATGAACATGTATCTTAAATTACCCATGAAAACGATAAATTAGTAGTTACCCACATGGATATGAAATGATTCATCATGTACATGCATATAACTTGTATACTTAAATCATTTTCTGAAAAATCTTCACTTGTGTTTGTGAAGAACTTAAGTTACAACTTAGAAATGAAGAGTCTAATAAATTCCTTCACATAGCTGTTCTATTACAATAGACTGTTTAGAATAAATTGTCAACATTATCTAAAAAAATAACCATGTTTACCTTGAATGTCAACCTAAAGTATATTTACAGATGAAGTGTGAAACTTTCTTAGTCAATAAAGGGCTTGCCTTAACAACACAGCCACTGGAGTTCCATCCCCAGGATCTATCTAGAAAGATCAGAATGACAGCATTTGTCTTCAATCAATCACAATACTGGGTAAGGAAGATAGGTGTCCCTAGGGTAGAAGCAGGTGGATTCATAAGGTTCTGCAGGCTCACCAGCCTGTCTTAATTACAGAGCCTCAAAGTCCTGGTGGGAGCCCCTTTCTGTTGATGCTCATTGGAGACCTGTATGTGACAACGTGACACATTAGAGCTAAATTCTGATTCAATGGACATTTACACATTTATATTGCACTAACTAATATATTTAACTTGTCAGTAAATTACCCATATTTTTATATTATACTAAAGTATGCTAAGATAAAAAATAATCACTTAACGCACAGTATGTGTGTATTTTAAATGCAATAAAATACTGTCTTCAGGACATCTATGAGATTTGTCTCATAATAGACATAAACACATAAAGAAAATTCCCAACAGTTGCACCCAGTCTGTTCATTTTTCTTTAAGTATTCTGTACATGTGTGTACTTGTGTGCACACACATGCACACACACACACACACACACACAGGAAGAGTTGCTAAAATTCTGACTTAGAATGTTGAAAATCATTAAACTGACATGAATTTGAAAATCAAATTCTTTTATTTCAAGGAAGTAAATAAATATATTTCATTTTGTTCATTTTTAATCTATTCTTTCTGTTAATATTTGTAGAAGTGGGGTGAATAAAGAAACCTCTTGAGTGGTACTAATACATTATTTGGATCACCCGTTCCCTGGAATTACAACAAATAAAAGAAAAAAAGAGTAGAGATTAGAGAAGAGATGCCTCTTTAGTAAATGTGATTTGAACAAGTTGCATATACCTTTAAGCACATACAAACTATACCTTCTTTTTAATAATCCATAGAAAAGCCAAGTGGTGATGGCACATACTTTTAATCACAGCACTGGGGATGTAGAGGCAGATGGATCTCTGTAAGTTTAAGGCTTGCCTGGTCTACAGAGTAAACTCCAGGACAGTCAAGGCTACATAGAGAAACCCTGTCTCAAAAAACGAAAACAAACAAAAAATAATAGATAATAATCCATAGAGTGATCAAATACTTTATATATTTTAAAGAAAATGAAAATAAACACGAGTATTATTCCATTATTTAATAAAATATGTGCTAATGTTAGTTTTGCATAAGAATGGAAAAAATCCACTTTTTTCTCTTACTAAGACAGTTTAAAATCCAATGATACCATAATTTTTTACTAGCATTTTTGGAAGTCGAGGAAACAATGAGTCTGATAGTGACCAGTGTGCTAGGAATAAGATTCCATTCTACCACGAGGATGGAGGCAGACAGGAAATTGTTCTTTAATCATGGAGGAAATCATGTAACCTTAAGACATGATGCGATGCCTCACTTCTACTTCTCAGCAACTCATTATTTTTCTTAGCCACAGACTTTTTTCACTGCTTACACCCACTAATCAGTCAATTAGCCAACCAGCAAAACCCCATTGTTAAACTAATATAGGTAGCCTTTAGAGCAACTAAATCATAAGGCTGGGCTTGATGAACAATGAAAAACAATTATTAGTTTAAAGACTAATTATGATATTTTATGAATACTTTTATAATTGGAAAAAGTGATGAATACGGTTGCCCTAATTCTTAATGATATGCATATGTAAAATATTTCAATTCTCTATATTATATTGTTATTCTGTAGAATTTTTTATGCCCTCTAGCTACTCTTTTAGATTTAAGAAGATTTTTAAGGTTCCAACTTCTCTTTCTACTCTGTGATTATTTTGGAGTAAGACATTAACTGTTAATGTTGATTGAATAGTTATTTTAAAAGCTCTAAGCAATTGAAATAAACCAGCAAAGCTCTATACTAGTATGCAGATATTAACAACCCTCTTAAGGACTGGTATTGAACTACTTGAAGGTTATAATGTAGCTGGCATTTATATATAGTTCATGGGTTAAAACCAGGAAATAGGGAATTCGTTGCAAGTATTTATATCCTAGGCCAACTAACTTCTTATGCATGCACACTTACAAGCTGATAAAGAGAGGCGACTGGTAGACTGTCTTTAGCCGAAGAAGACCTGTGGCATACAAATTTTGAGTAAGTTGTTCTCAAAGGATAAAGGGTTTATTTACTCCCTTAAATGTAAATAAGCCATACTATATATTTTTCTGTGTTCAGTCTCAGGAGTATCTGCCTGTTCTTATAGATTGTCTTTTCCATCAATTAAAATATGATAAATGCAGCAGTGACTGCACAAAGGAGAATGAGAAAATGAGAATATTAATTGGATTTCTGATCTCTCTTCCATATCTTTTCTTTTTAATTTGAGAATTATTGTAACTCTCATATGCTGGTGAATTTTTTCCTGTAAAAATAATAATGATTTTTATAACACGTTGGCATATGTGCTCATGTGTGGAATTAATTTCATTACTCAACTTATCAACTCACCCTTTCATTCTCCTTGCCCCACCTCTCTCTGTGTATTACCTTTCTGATAGTAATTCTATTATCCTGTAAGTGTTCTTTCAAATGAAAAACTAGTATAAACCTGTTTATTCATGGTTTGGGAACATATTTTATTGCCACTTTAGTCACAGAGCATGCCATGTCACTTCATTTACACTCAACTAGCTTTCAACTACCCCCATGTATAAGCCAGTTTTTGACTTGCTGTTAATCTTTAATGACTATTATAAAACATATGAAACATAAAGCCATCCTAGGTTTCTTCAATGACGGTTCAGTAGCAGTGAGTTTAAAGGCGTGTCAGAATGTGCTAGCTCCATTCAACTTTATGACTAAAATCAATTTTACCTGAGCATGACTGAGAAAAAGGTCTTGGAGAGAGCAGGGGCACAAGGAACATACTTAAACATAATAAAGGCAATATACAACAAGCCAACATCAAACTAAATGAAGAGAAACTCTTTATTTATAATAGCAATTCCACTAAAATCAGGAACAAGACAAGGCTGTCCACTCTCTCCTTATCTATTCAGCATAGTACTCGAAGTTCTAGCTAGAGCAGTAAGACAACAAAAGGAGATCAAGGGGACACAAATTGGAGTAATGATATACTTTCTATTCACTATAACTGGGGGGGAGTCATAACTCATTCTTTCATATATGCTTATTTGGTTTTATGCATACTGATGTTGAAAACCTATTTTCTCTCATTACATAGTCTTGGCCTCTTTCTTGTAAAAAATACTTGACTTTGAGTATTAGAGGTCATATAAGAGATCTATCTCCTGCTCCATTTGATAAATCAGCCTACCTTATGCCCATGTCACCCTGTTCTGATGGAGTATGGTGGTTAATTTTGAAATCAGGAAATGTCAAGCATCCAACACTGTGATTTAACCTTTTAAAATGATGACATTTTCTTCCTGCAGTGTGAAACTTAGCATTCCCATTTTGTTTGCTGTTTCATGTTTACATTTAAAATCTTTTATATTTCATTTAACATTTATCATGATCTAAGGGCAAACACATGAACACTAAGAAATATATAATTCTCTGTTGTGCAATGTGTTTTCTAATATTTACAATCTAGCAGTGATATTATAAAAGTAACATTATGTAGAGATGAGGTGAAGCACAGCTTTGTGGGAGTTTTATTTGGAACTAGGCTTTATAAGATAATATATGAAATCAGCCTAAGATATCAGCCTGAGGAAAGCTTTCTGAGTTAATTGCTGAATATAATAGAACCAATGAAAATAGCAGTTAAGAATATTGGTACAAGTAAACTTATATATGACCCCTGGCAATTGTCATTTGTGTAAATATAGCTACAATCTATTATGTAAATCACTTTTATTTGTATTCTTCATTCTTTATTATTTTGATCTAAAATGGGTTTTATTGAAACGATTTGATGGCTTTCATCATGACAAATTAGTAATTCTAATTGTAGTATTGCCTTGCATGTTTTTTACTATGCTTAACTACATTCCTCTCCCAATTTCCATCCTTGTTCCACCCCGTTGCCTCAGCTCCTCTACAATCCCTTCCTCTTCTTTATCAGTCCATCTCTTAACTTTATTTCCCATAGTTTCCACTTATGACATAAGCATACAAAATTTTTCTTTCTGTTGGGGTGATTTTACTTAACATGATAATCTATATTTCTATACATTTTCCTGAAAATGGCATGATGTTAACTTCTTTATTTCAAGGTGACACTCCATTGTTTATACATGTCATATTTTTTCACTATGAATCTGTCTATAGACAACAAGATAATATTCATATCTTGACTTTTGTGAATATGGCAGCATAAGACAAAATGGGATGAGAGATTCCCTTTTGTACACAGGCATTATTTTCTTCACAGATAGTAAAAGTATTGGATAATTTTTAATTTTTTTGGAGGGATATCATTAATGAAGGACCTCCATAGTTTCCCATGACTCCATATCCTTTCTGGTGCCAGGGCATGCTTTATATTTGCACACAAGAAAGAATTATTCTTGAGAATATGCGGAATTCCAGGGAGATTTTAGTTTACATTTTGGTTCTAGCTAAAGGTTCTGAGCCATTTTTCATATATTTATTGGCCATTTGTACTTTTTGATACATAACTGTTCAGAATATTTGGCTGGCAAAATACAGACTGGTTTTCTCTTAGCATTTTTATATGTTCTGGATATGAATCAACTCACAGATGACTATCTAGAAAGATATCTTGTTCTGTAGCTTGCATTTCCATTTTGTTAACTGTGCCCTTTGCTGTCAGAGCTTTTTAGTTTATTATGATCTTACTACCTAATTATTGTTTCTTGAGTTGTCAGGGTTCTCTTCAGGCAATTCTTGTGCAAATGTTTGTACCTTAAGTTATTCCCAAAAGTTTCTTATATTTTCCCACTATCAAACAATCAAAATTTATTACTTTGGTTATATGTAATTACTGAATCCTCTTAAAAATAAGAGTTCTTATGGTTATAAATTGATAAATTTTGAGTTAGGAGCACAATTAATTCAAATTAATGAGATTATATTCATAGTGTGGAAACATGTACATATTAATTCATTAGCAGTAAAATATTTTATGCAAGTAAAGGATTTTAAAAATAAAATAGACGTGATTTTTTTGAACTGAAGAGTATTGAGATTCTCAGAGAATGTAAAAACACGAATAGCATAGTTTTTGAGACTGAATGATTCCAGTAGAATGGGGAATTATCATGAGATTATAGAGCATGATTAAGTGTAGTTAAAAAAGACAGTAGTTTTGTAGTATTTAGACATATAATTATAGAGAATTAGGAATTACAGCAAAGGATATTTGACACGCCTTTAATCCCAGCACTCAGGAGGCAGAGGCAGGCGGATCTCTGTGAGTTTGAGACCAGCCTGGTCTACAAGAGGTAGTTCCAGGACAGGCGCCAAAGCTACAGAGAAACCCTGTCTCAACCCCCTCCTCAAAAGAAAAGAACACTGTGTGCTTAAAAAAAAAAAAAGAAGCTTCATTTAAGAAAAGATTTTTTTCCTTCTACCATAATAGAACTTTACCATAGATAGGCCAAACCTGGATGTAATAACTTTCTTTATTCTGAATAGTAATGACATAGAGAGGACTGTGTCATATTCCTGTGGGATGCATCCTTCCTCACTCCCTTTCCTTCTATATTGACCTACTTTCCCCTTCCACAGATAAAGGCTCCCCTCTTTCCCACTCCCTGAATTAAATCACCTATAACCTTTTATTTGATTCTCCAAAGCTTCTTGGCTCCATGTTTCCATTTACTTTCCTGGTTTCTGCATAACACGAGTTATATACTCACATTAGAAAATATATAGCTAGAAAACACAAATGAGACAGAATATGCTGAGTTTGTCATTCTGGGAGTGAGTTGCCTTACTCAAGATATTTTGCAGTTTCATTCATTTACCTACAAGTGTCATTTTTTTCTTTATAGATTAACAGTATTAAATCTTGTATGTATACCACATTTTCATTACCCACTCATCAGTTGAAGGGCATTTCAGTTGTTTCTCTATTCTGGTTATTGAAAGTAGAGCAGCAATAAACGTGATTGAGCAAGTATCTGTGGGTAGTATGTATAAATATATGCTAACATTGGATATATGCAAACAATCAAAATAGCTGGATTTATTGATAGCTTTTTTAGAATTCTTGATACTGATTTCCAGAGTGGCTACACCTGTTTTCAATTTCTCCAACAATAAATGAGGGTTTATTTTTCCCCACAACACCATTAGTCAACACTTGTGCATTGTTCTACTGGATCTTCACCATTCTGATTGGGGTGTGCTAAAATCTTAAAGTGGTTTAATTTCAATTTCAATAATTGAAATTAAATAATTGTATTTCAAAAATACAAATGATAGTTTTCCAAGGGTTCTCTCTCTCTTTCTCTCTCTCCATTTCTCATATACATATGTGTGTGTATATAGTATCTATATATACCATGTTCATGTAATGTTATTTGTATTTGTATGTATGTATGTTTTTAGGGCTAGACAACTGCTATTGGCAAACAAGTTTGTCCAGTTAATGTATACTTCTCTGGGGGAAAAAAACCCTATTTCTCATGCTCTCAACATTCCTTACTTTTCTGTAGTACGTTTTCTAGAGTTGAAGCCTTCTGAGCTTTTCCCCCTTACACATTAGCATGCCTATTGTTGCTTTCCTTCTTTAGGTTACCTTTAGGCAGCCTTATTCGTGCTGGTGAGATGTGGTGAATTTAATCTCTGATGTTCCTAGGAGATACAATTTCATTGTAAATTTACTAGTCCTCTGGCACTTACAGTCTTTTATATAATGATTCCTGAGCCTCAGGTGAGGTGCAGGATCTGTGTTGTAATGGCATCAGTTGGGACTGTGATCTACATCATGCTTGTTGCTGAAAACCTAGTCAAATGCCTAGGGCTAGTGAAGTCATAGATCTTGCAGAAGAATCTACAAATACCACTTTATTAAACTAGTATAATCCCTAACAGCATTGTAAATACTTTTCCTTATACATGGAGATCAGCATAGTTTTCACTCTTTATGTAGGAGACTTTGCAACAGAAAGAGACCATTACAGAAAACCACAACAGATCAAGAAGTACACTTTTGGAGACATATCTTAGACTTTTAAATTTCATCTTTTGAGAATGCTCTGTTCAAATCATAGGTCATTTAATTAATTAGCTCTTTTTTGTAACTCTTTATCTCTTGAGTTATTTACATATCCTGGATATTAATCCTCTGATATATATATATATATATATATATATATATATATATATATATATATGCCAAAGATTCTTTCCTATTCCCGAGGCATCCTCTTTATTGGATTTTTTTCCTTAACTGCACAAGAATTCTTTACACTTATGAGGTCCCAGTTGTCAATTTTTGGCCTTTATTCCTGGGCAAATAAAGTACTATTGAGAAAGTTCTTTCTGACACATGTAATTTTATAAGGTCCTGCATATATTTTCTTCTAGCAGCTTTAGTGTTTCATATTTCACACTGATGTCTCTGGTACATTTGGGCTTAAATTTTTTTTTTTTTTTGCAGAGGGATAGATGCATATCTACTTTCAGTTTTCTACAGGTAGACATCCAGTTTCATGACACTATTGTTAAAGATGCTGTCTTTTATCCATACATGTTTTTGGAATCTTTGTCATGTAATAGATGATTGTGATCATGTGTATACATGTTTTGTTCTTTTACTGCTTTTTATTCCATTGGTCTACACATGATTTTTTTTTGCTACACACACAATTTTAATTATTACTATAGTTCTTTTCAGTATACATTGAAATCTGAAATGACATCTTTCCAGCATTTTTCTTTTTGCTTATCATTCTTTTGGGTACCATGACTCTTTCATGGTTCTACATGAATTTTATGATAGTCTCCTTTTCTATGAATAATATGGTGACTTTTATTAGGATTCTATTTTATTTTATGTAATTTGTAAATAGTTTTCAGTTGAATGGCTATTTTCTTTAATATTAATTCTACCAATCCATAAGTATGGACTGCCTTTCCATTTTCTAAGTGTCTTTGTTGAACTCTTTCTTCAGAGAGTTAATACTTTCATTTTAGATGGCTGTCACCAATAGGGAATCATATTATTTTATATGCTCCTAAAATTACAAAAATATATATCTTTCTCCATATATATTGAAGTTATGTTGCCTGGGATGATAATGTTTTCCCAGAAAACTATAAACCATCTAACAAAAGCCCCACTATCAGGAATGAGAAATCTATTTTTGGGTTGTTAGTCAGGGCAATTCTCTTCATTGTTTCTTAGAAATTGGAGGCAATCCCTTTTCTGAAGACACTGCATGTGTTAGATACAGGCCTGGAGTATTTGAGTGTTATCTGACCTAAAGCCTCATTCCTGATCATTAGATTTCATAGTACCAAATGGTTCTATGGAAATTGCAATGAAAGAAAAGCCACAGCTATGATGCCTAAACCCACAATAATGACCAGCATTTCTAAAGGTGCAACAGTGACTCTAAAATCTCGGTATTAATCAGCAGCTATCTAAGTGAATTTGCAGCCCACTCAACAATGAAAATCATTCCTGATACTGTAAACCTATCCAACTACTGATTGAATGGGCCTTAGACGTGAAACTACTTCTGCCACTTTCCTAAACCAGAGTAATGTCTAGCTGCTTCACAAATGCTTATCCTTATAACAATAAATAAATAGAATTTTCAGCCTTCATCCAAGAAACTTCTTTAAAAAGAAGACTGAGACCATTAGAGAAATCACAACTAGTGAAAATGCAAAGAACAATTGATCTTGGAGTGCCAAGTCCTGGCTCATACATCTCTAGTACAACCACTGAACATGTTCAGGGAATATCATGAAAGAGGGAGCAAATATTAATGAGCTGGAGGACCAAAAATCCACTCCAATAATGAGTCTTCTAGATACATCAAGAAAGCTACAGCCATATAAAGTATGACTTGAACAGTGGTAATAGCAGTTAACATGTCAATGTGGATGTTAAAAAAAAAATCACAGTGCCTCATCCCTCGATGGAGAGCTATAGGCCATTAATGGATGCAAAGACAGGAAGAATTCATCTTTCTCAAGGTAGAGTTTCGGCCTCCCAATTGCTGAGATTAAAGGCATGTGCCACCCTCCTGGCTGCACAACATAACTCTTAATGCTTTAAGTCTTAGGGAGTGTAGATAGGTGGTGTTTTATATCTTTGAGTTTTTATAAGTATAAACATGAAGACTGAGGGAAACCTGTAAGTATCTATCGCAGTGTGGTGATACGATAATTCTGTACATAATGACATAAAATAAATCACTACTTAGAAATTATTATTTTTTATCTTCATAAGCAATTTTTTGACATTCATATGAAAATTGTAGTACTTTCCAAATTAAATAGAAAAGAATTGTAGAATATATCAGAAACGCAATTAATAGTCTCATTTTCTATTTCTCTTTCGTGACAATGGTACATTTGTAAGTATTGCCTCAGGATTATTTCTTCTATACCATTTAAATCCCCTTGAGAGTCTTTTTTTCTTTTTTTTTTTAAATTTTCTTCTTTTATTTTATTTTATTACTTCATAAATAATACCATTCAAAACTTCCACTTCCTCCTCTCCTTCCATTTCCCTCTCGCTCCCCGATTCACCCTCCCCACTACCCCTCTAGTCCTAGGAGAGGGCAGGGTATCCTGCCCTGTGTGAAGTCCAAGGCCCTCCCCCCTCCATCCAGGCTCAGGAAGGTCTGCATTCAAATAGACCAGGATCCCAAAAAGCCAGCACTTGCAGTAGAGACAAATCCCAGCTCCACCATCATTGGCCTCTCAATCTGCCCCAATCGTCTGCCACGTTCAGAGGGTCCAGCTTAATCACATGCTCGTTCAGTCCTAGTCTAGCTCGCTCCAGTGAGCTCCCATTAGATCAGGCACACTGTCTTAGCGGGTGGAACAACCCCTCGCGGCGGTCCCGACTTCCTTGCTCATATTCTCCCTCCCTCTGCTCCTCAACTGGACCTTGGGAGCTCAGTCCAGTGCTCCGATGTGGGTCCCCATCTCCATCTCCATCTGTCTCCCGACAAAGGTTCTATGGTGATATTCAAGAAGTCATTAGGCTGACTACTGGACAAGGCCAGTTCAGACAACCTCTCCTCCACTGCCCAGTGTCCCAGCTGAGAACATCCCCGTGGACACCTGGGAACCCTTCCAGAGCCAAGCCTCCTGCCAACACCAAAATGGCTCCCCCCACCAAGACATCCTCTTCCCTGTTCCTATATCCGTCCCTCCTCCCTCTCAATCATCCCACTCCCCCAAGCTCTCCCCAAACCTCCTCCTGTCCCCTCTCCTACCTCTCCCCCTCCTCCCACTCCACCCTATCCCCATGCTCCCATCCCCTGCCTGGAGATCCCGTCTGCTTCCAATTTCCAGAAGGATCTATATCTGTTTTTCTTTGGGTTCACCTTATTACTTAGCTTCTCTATGATCACGAACTATAGGCTCAATGTCCTTTGTTCATGGATAGAATCCACTGATTAGAGAGTGCATACCATATTTGTATTTTTGGGTCTGGCTTATCTCACTCAGGATATAGTTTTCTACTTCCATCCACTTGCCAGCAAAATTCAAGATGACATTGTTTTTTACTGCTGAGTAGTACTCTATTGTGTAGATGTGCCACACTTTCTTTATCCATTCTTCCATTGAGGGGCATCTAGGTTGTTTCCAGGTTCTGGCTATTACAAATAATGCTGCTATGAACACAGTTGAACAAATGCTTTTGTTGTAGGATTGGGCATCTTTTGGGTACGTTCCTAAGAGAGGTATTGCTGGATCCTGAGGTAGGTTGACTCCCAGTTTTTTGAGAAACCGCCACACTGATTTCCAAAGTGGTTGCACAAGTTTTCATTCCCACCAGCAATGGATGAGTGTTCCTCTTACTCCACATCCTCTCCAGCATAAGCTATCATTAGTGTTTTTGATTTTAGCCATTCTGACAGGTGTAAGATGATATCTCAGGGTTGTTTTGATTTGCATTTCCCTGATAGCTAAGGAAGTTGAACACATCCTTAAGTATCTTTTGGCCATTTGAAATTCTTCTGTTGAGAATTCTTTGTTCAGTTCAGTACCCCATTTTTTAATTGGGTTATTTAGAATTTTAATGTCTAGCTTCTTGAGTTCTTTATATATTTTGGAGATCAGACCTTTGTCTGATGTGGGGTTAGTGAAGATCTTCTCCCATTCAGTAGGCTGCCTTTTTGTCTTAATGACTGTGTCCTTTGCTTTACAGAAGCTTCTCAGTTTCAGGAGGTCCCATTTATTCATTGTTGCTCTTATTGTCTGTGCCACAGGGGTTATACATAGGAAGTGGTCTGCTGTGCCCATGTTTTGCAGGCTACTTCCCACTTTCTCTTTTATCAGGTTCAGTGTGGTCAGATTTATATTGAGGTCTTTAATCCATTTGGACTTAATTTTTGTGCATGGTGATAGATAAGGATCTATTTTCATTCTCCTACAGGTTGACATCCAGTTATGCCAGCACCATTTATTAAAAATGCTTTCTTTCTTCCATTGTATAATTTTAGTTTCTTTGTCAAAAATGAGGTGTTCATAGGTTTGTGGATTAATATCCGGGTATCTGTAATAGAGTTTGAAGTCAGGGATGGTAATGCCTCTGGAAGTTCCTTTATTGTATAGGATTGTTTTGGCTATCCTGAGTTTTTTGTCTTTCCATATAAAGTTAATTATTGTTCTCTCCCCTTGAGATTCTTATCTTTCTATTTGGTCCCTAACTTGTTCTTTGAATTTAAAATCTATAGTTTTTTTTTACTAGTCATATAAATATATAATTTTACCCTAAAGGAAGTTTCATAATTACAATTTGTAGAGCCATTTAATGTAAGAAAGCAGATATATAACTAGGTCTGATATCATTTAAAAATCTCCTAGAAGGCATATTTTATTTTTAAATCTCTCCTTTCCTTTTTCTATTTTGTTGCTGACAGATGTTTTCTGTGTATATGTCAGCGTCTTCAGGGAAGAATGAATTGCTCTAATGCCAACTTACAATGTGATCCCACTGTGGAAGGATTTTATTTCACAGTTAAATAATTTAACTTCTGATAATGAGATGTAGTTTTATTGACCTGGGAGACTTTGGCATATGTCTAGAAATTCTCATTGTATATCATAATTAGTTTTTTCCCAGAAGTGTAACATGTCTCCTGTAGAAACCTATAAACTTCTGACTGGTAATTGATATGTATATTAGAAATTTGTATTTGGGCTTCGAATGTCAACTTCTAGTATTTTATAATTGCTTTGTGAATTTGATGCAATGCATCACATGGCAAATAATTTTTTAAAAATTTATACTTGCATATTTTAAGTCCAATTTCACATCAGCAAAACATGCTGTGATCACAATGTTAGAGTAAATCATAGTAGCACAAATATGTTTATCATTTATTAATGTAGTGCTATTGAGTGTTACATTTTATTTTTCCCTAAAAGAAGAGCATTCTTTCTATTCCTTCAGTTTTTTTTTCTTTTGTGTGGGATGTTGCCTGTGTATATAGGTGGAGACAGTGTTAACAAGAACTCATAAGATGTTCCATAGATTATTAATGTTTTAAGATAGTGTTCTACTTTCAAATCACAATAATAAAGATCCAGTAGAATATAATTCTTTAATCATTATTCCATGTAAGATAACATGCAGTTTAGAACAGAAACATATTACCAAAAGGTATAAATGAAATTTAAATTTTGTAAATTCACATCCAGTACCCTCCCCCACCTACATTTAACAAGAAATTTTAAAGCAAGTAGTACATTGTTGTTCTCTCAATTAAGTTGTATGCATTTAATAGAGAATCCTGGAAAAATACCCATCTCCTGCTTAAATAAACAAGTAAGACACATGAATTATGTCACTTGAACATACAAAATATAATTAGGAGTTATTATTTATTGAATATCATTGAGCATGTGTGCATATGCATGCAATGTATGTGTCCATTCTGCAGCTTAGCCACATTGTCTCATGTAATTTTTAAGCTATACCTAGTGAATTATATCTTATTTTTAGCTGTGGTTAGTTTATAAATTAGGAAATACGCTCTGAGGATAAAAGACTACCCCAAGGTCAATTTCAAGTATGAACCTTTAAGCGCCATAGAACACCAGTCTGCAAACAATGATAGGACAAATTTGAGATTTGTATTACTAAGGGCTTCATTAAAAAGAAATATCAGTTGTGGATTTTCTCTAGAGTAGTATGGGATGTCTCTAGCACATTATTGACTTCCCTACCCCCTTCCTTTCTAGTAGAAAGCAATAAGATGCACAAGATAGAAAGGTTTGTGTGGTGTGTTAAAGACTGAAACAGTAGAAGTTGAATATTTGGACTCTATTCACAGAGTGACGATGCTGCACTGACTTCCCTTGAATTTTCCGCCGCTGTATAGTGCAGGCCTTAATTCTGGCACAAATAACTTTATATTTCCATTTCCTATTCTCTTTTCCACTATGCACATCACTAGTTCACCATTTCAGGGTGCCTCAGCCTATGTTACCTCTATGAATTTTCATTGACAAAACGTGTAAGCAAGTAGAAGAAAACTTCTACAGATCTTGCCATGGCATCTACCCATCACTTGAATTCATGTTCCTATTGTCTACATCTATGTTATTGCTGCAAATACTTGACCATGTTTCCAGTCATAGTTCTCCCATCCTTTAGATACCATCTCCTCATAGCTACCTGAGCTCATCTTCCACCACTCCTGCTACCAACCTCTTGCAAGTGTCAACTCTTTTTGTCTCCTCTGGTTATTCCAGTGTGTGCAATTGGTGTTTATTTTGGGTTAAGTGGATATCACTCACAAATTATGTCTCAACCCTTTTCATGGAGGTATCCACTTCTTTTTCTTTAAAACTCATCTTGAAAGAGATGACTAAGGTCTTCTTTACCATTTCATTTTAATGGCACTTCTTTTGATTTTTATAACTTAAAGATCAGTCAGAATATTTTTGTCAAGGGCCATTAATGACTCCTACATGAGCATAAATAGGAGTATGTAGAAATGTTCGACACCTATGTTGCTATATGTAATAGTGAATTGCCAGTCCTCATATTTCTTGACACACCATAATTTTCCTGTCACTTACTATCTCCATTCTAAAACAAAAACCTTCTCTTTGATTCTAAGACCAACTTATACTGTCCTAAGTTTTTTCTTCTAGTTTCTCTGACCACTCCTTTGTTATTTGCAACAGACACATTAAACATTTGATAATTTCATACATGCAAATAGAATATTTTATCAAGTTGATTCCTCAGTGTCTCCCCTTCAACTCCTTTTCTATTCCTCACTACCTTTCCCCCTTTGTTCATGTGGTCTTACACAAAATCTACCTGGTTACGTCAAGGCTGCCACCCTGTAGTGTAAGGTCACCTACTGGAGTATATGTAGTCTTTTAGTGGCCACATCTCTGAAGAATACAGAATGTCCCTACTCCAATGGCATCTCCTCAGATAGAGGTAAAACTTCAAGAATCTATCTACCACCCATCTTTGTTTATCTTGTATACATGTTGTGTATGCAATCATAATGACTATGAGCTCGTGAGTGTGTGCATAGAGTGGTTCTGTCATATCCAAAGAACACCGTTTTGATGAAATGATACACTACATCTGGCTGTTACATTCTTCCTATGTCTTTTTCTGCAATGATCCCTGAGCTGGGGGTGTATCTGAGGGCTGTGATTTAGATGTCCCACATAAAGTTAAGCAGTCCAGTTTCTTATTCTCTGCAAGCTGACTCATTGTGAGTCCCCTTACAATGTAATACAAAATATCCCTCCTTTGCTGAGATACTCTGATTTAAGTATATAAAGAAAGTATTTAAGGGGCAGCTAAATACTAGGAGTAATAATAGTAGGTTCTTCTCAATGGCCTATAATCTATTTAGCCATGGATTTTTGGGTCAGTTAATAGCATAGAGCATGAATTGCATCTTGTGGTGCGCAGTGTCAGGGTCATTCTTTAAGTCCAAATGCCTATACTTAGGTAATATCCAAGGGAAAGAGCTGTTATAGTGATCAGTGTGCGATTGATTAGTTTCCTGCTATTTTACAATCTCATTTTATAATTTTCTGCTATGAGATTGATCAATACAAACCTCTACTCTGACTGCAGAATTTAACTTCTAACTGTAATAGTTTATCTTCACTTGGATACAAAATACTCATTCAAATTATAGCATTTCTAAATGTGAGCCTCAATTAGTCTTTGTAAAACCTTTTCTTGTGAAAGTCCTCATCTTAGAAAGACAATATTTGTCCCTTTAGTTCTTCAAGTCAAATAATGGAGTCTAACTTCACTGTTCTATGCTCACAGCCAACATCCATTCACCACAAATTCCATAGTTCCTTTTGCTATTGCTTTAACACTAGTTACCACATTTTTTTTTTTACCTGAATCACTGAAGAGCATTACCAATTTTAAATTTTCTTTTATTTCTTTGGAATTTTTTTGTTTTTGTTTTGCAAAACTAAAGTCTGCCGAAGAAGATGAAGGCCTGGTGTACATGACATTCACATGATTCAGACATGGTTATAGTAAGGAAAAGTCTACTTGAGTCAGCTTACTACACTCCATATCATATGGATGATAATATAGGAAAAAACTCAGGGCATTTCTATCAAAATATATTAACTGATTTAATTTCATGTATTATTTGTGCCTTACAAAGAATGTTGTTAAAGAGACAGAGTTCAATAACAAATACCATGCTTCTTATATTTACTGTTATTAAAACTGAAACCTCAAAATATTTATTGAAAATTGTTATATAATGTGACATCTTTTATTTCATACTTACTTGTGTTCATAGGACCTTAAATACAATAATTAATACATTTTAGTTATCTATGCACACACATGCACACACACACATACTCAAATACTAGTTGCCTTATCAATTTTTGTTGTCAGATATTTCAACTTGCCCTGATTATACTTATGGATGAGCTAAGGGAAGGATGTACTATTTAGCTTAGTTTCATAAAGGTATTTATATTAAAAAATCCATCTTGGTTTATATTTTCTGAATATGATAATTTTCCTTTATTCATCTCACCAGCTTGTCCATCCATGCTGTGGTTTCTCTATGTTCATCCTGGCACTTTGGCACCCAATACATACTAACAAAGCTAGCTGTGTGTCCCTTCATGTTTAGAGTTTGCACATAATTGTAACCATGCAGTACTAACTGAGAGTCATAAGGCAGGGATTAAATATATATCACTATCATAAGGAATAAGTGAAAACATGGGAAAATTAAAAGAAATGCTCCAGTGAAGTCTGGGCACATAGAAAAGCTGTTTTAACATTTGCCTTAGAGTAACAAAGAACAAGAATTCAAAATAATGTTTTAAAAAATGTTCTCCATTATAAGCCTTCAGTGAACAACACTGATATTCCATAGTTAATGGTGTATTATTTGTGATAGTTTTGAGCTTATATTATTCGTGAATTTTTCTATTTAAAATTATGAATTTATTCAGTTGTGAAGAATTTCTGGTGATGATTGCTGTGCCACATAGCTGCCCTGTTATGCATGACCTTGTGTCATTACTAAGCTATAAATATTTGCATATTTTTAAAATTTTCTCATAGTTACTATTGATGATAGTGTAGGAATTATATGTACTCATTTTTAACATATCTATATCTAAAGCTTAAAAATTCTTATTCAATTTACCTGTGAAATAGTTGATGTATTTTTTATTTTAAAACGATTTTTATGTAATATATTCTGATCACTCTTTCCCCTTCTTCATCTCCTCTCCTGCTTCATCTTCCCAAATTTTCTACCAAATCAGCTCTACTCTTTCCTAAATCTAATTCAGACATTACCTGCTGTTTAAGATAACCTGCATCTGGGTCTGAAGAGTTACATCAGTGGGAAAAATGCTTACAACTTCAGCTTGAGAACTTGCTGAGATCACCAGTACCAATAACAAAGAGGAATATAGTCTCAGGAGCACATGTAACACTTCGCTGTGGAGGAGGGTTGAGACAGGAGGATGCTGGTGTTCGCTGTCAGCCAGACTAGCTCCAGCTTCAGTGAGACTCCCTGTCTCAAAAGGAAAAAAGATGGAAAGTAAATGAGCAGAACACCTGACACTCTCCTCTGGCCACTGCATGTATCCAAACAGATGTACTCAATTGCACAACACATGTGCACATATAGTACACACACACACACACACACACACACACACACACACACTGATACTAAAAGATAGTGTATATTTTATAAAGAATGATTGTTACATATAATATCCTCATTTAAAGGCTTAGCAGCACAGAGTGTAAAGGGGACATAATCTGGATGGAGAACTTGGTCCATGTCTGCTGGAGACACTTACCTGCCTGACCCATGACATACGGAATGCCAATAAAAAATCATTATCATAAATTTTACACAAGAGAGCTTTTTTGGCTAAATTTAAATTACGGGCAGCATTTTTGTTAAAGATTTTTTTCTTCACATGTATTAGTGATATGTAATGCATAGTTTGCAACAAGCAATTTTAGAGGCACACAAATTTGCACATTAGCTATAACAGGAACACTATAAACACAGGGAAACCTCAGTTCGTGGTTTGTTTATATCCAGCATTTCACCAGTGTCCAATATAACTTGCATCTCCTTTTCACTTTGCAACAACATTTCTTAGACTGATTAGTTAATTATATTATACACATTTAAAGAGCATGAGCATATTATGGGTCATGATGACTTGCTTGAGGCACATATTTCTATAATAAATGTCAAGAATGGATAGCCTACTTATCTTTTGTGTTCATATATATGCATTCATAATTTAGATAGACAGGTCTGAGATTCTTTGAGGATCTCTATTATGCATACAAATCCTTCACTAATACAAGAAAAGTTTATTTATTTTGGGTCAAAGATAAGTTTCTAGACTCTGTGAATATAGAGGAAAAACATATTCATTAATTTGTAAGTCAGATGCAATATTTAATTTAACTGCAAAGATAGGCAGCAAGCAAAGGCATATTTCCATACCTGCTACTTATCATTGCGGGATATCCTAGATATTCTTATATATATATATATATATATATATTATTGTTGTATTGTATTTGTCATCTAAGCACACCATCAGAATCCTTATTAGAAGTTCTTAAGAGAAAAGCAGTGTCGCAAAACACAGTATTCTATTGGAAACTAGCTTTAACATATTTTGGTGACTATTTATCTTCTTATGTTATTGATGTCTTTTTATTTTTAATTCAAAACGTTATTTCTGAATATGAATACATGGGTTTACTCAATTTCCCAGAGAGACCATAGTATTTTAAGGTTATAATTCCTGACTTACTCAGTACAAACATCATTCCTTTTGCAAATGCCATGAAGAATCCAGCTGGTTTAGTTATTCCCTCCACACGACTTTTGGACCCACCTGACCAGCATCTTTCATAACCAGTTTGTACTGGACATGTGGTCTGTAGCACAGCAGAGAACCAGGTCTTCTGACAGAACTATTGTCTCTGAGTATCTGGTAAGTACCATGGTATGTGATCTCTGTAGACGTCTGTACACTGATTTTACCATCAAACAGCAGTAAAGGAGAAGGGATAAGCAGTTACTTCAACATTCATAAGCTACACTGCTCAAGAGAACTAAAAGGGGTCACTCTTAATGCTGAGCTACATTATTAATACTATCTGTTTGTTAGGAAGACTTTGCATGAATCAGGAATACTGGGCCTTTTCAATGACTAGAAACCCTAAATTCACTACTTATCAAACTTAATTAACAAAAGAATAGGGACCATTATTCATTCTTGAGGAAAAAGGAAAATGATACAGTGTTATTATATTATCCTGAACTATCTACCTATGTTTTCATAAAAACTTATGATAAAACACTTTTTAGCATGCTGAGGCTCTGCCATATAATATAGGAAATACTGTAAAACTGAGAATGAGGTTCCCCAAGACTAAAACCTTTCTTCATGTTTGCAGATGTACAGCTAAATGAGTCAGCAAGGAAAAATAAAAGATAGCACAGAATAAAACATTTCTCTCTCACCTAAACCCATGCTATTCTGAAAACCATGACTATTATCAGAAGTTCTTGAGACAGAAGCTATGTCACAGAATACAATATTTTATAGGAAACCAGCTGTAACACATTTTGGTGACTATGCATTGTCATCTTATATTGTCCCTCTCCTGAAATTGCTTTGGATTTTCAATGGCATTCATTATTCTTTAGCTGTGGCAAATCCAAAAAGTCAGAGAACCAAATACTAAGCTTTTCATATACTCTTACATTGAGGAAAAGAAATACATACATAGATCTAATCTACATGGGAAGTAGAAAAAAACAAGATCTCCTGAGTAAATTGGGAGCATGGGGACCTTGGGAGAGGGTTGAAGGGGAGGGGAGAGGCAGAGAGGGGAGCAGAGAAAAATGTAAGCTCAATAAAATCAATTTAAAAAGAGAGAAAAAAGAAATAAAGAATATATTTTAAGTAAAGTCAAAGATTCCTAAACTCAGTTACATGGCAAACTTTCTTTAACTAATAAACCTTGCTCCAGACAAGCTATTACCTACTTTTGAAACTTCACACAAGTCTTTTTAATGAAAACTTTTCCTGTATGTTAATGTAACTGTATGCCAGCTTGGAGAATCCTCAGACTTACCATTCTGACTCACTTGTTAACAGAACCCCAATTACTGAGATTTCAACTTTTCCCAGATTATTATTGACCTGTAGATCACTTTCAGTTTGATATGTGAAACCCAAGCACGATATCTTAGAGCACTGCTGAATCAGCTCACAATGAATGTATTCCATGGGCTTAGTTAACATGATGAAGGTAATTAATGCAAACCTCCAAACTCCATGAGGTACTGACTAGATGGCTATATTGAAATCCTCCAGACTGTCAGTGAAGGGGTTATGACTACACATTCTCAGTGCAACTTAAGCTGTAGTTTGAAAGAAAATAAATCAAACAAAACAAATTGTAAGCTCATTATAATCAAATTATGAATTTTAATGTTCAGAGGCTATTTTCACTGGAAAACAGACGTAAAGAATGACCCTCCCCTCCTGCAAAAGCTCCTGTTTTCACTCAGCAACACTAGCTAAAATCTCAGTTTATCAGAAATTTGAGGTCATTTTTTTGATGTTGAAACTCCAGGAAAACTATGACACTTTTATTGAGCTTAAAATGTGTATATGCATATGTCTGTGTCAGTGTGAGTTATCTCATTTTGATAATCACCATAGATATTATGCCTTCTTAACAAAACATATTGGGATAGAAAGTGATCACAGTAATTAATAATAAGAAACCCTTTACAGAGTTATCATAACCTACCATTTACCACCACCTTACAAAACATATTGTTATCATTAGTGACTTACAGCAGGCTAGTACTTCAGAACTCTCGAGTGGAACCATCTTGAAATAGCCGGCAAATCAAGCTGAGAAGCCGAGAAATAGTTTAGCCCTTCTGCGTCTGTGCTTCACTGCTGTGTGCCTCAATCAGGTATCCAGTAGTTTCTATTGCAAAGGTCAGGAACTGGGTATGATCAAAGCAGCCGAGGCAGACTCTTTGGAGTTAATGAAGCTGGGGTAGGATCCTGGCTGTCTGCTCTCATTCTCAACTGTATTATCTAGGGAAGTCAACTAACCTCCTTGAATTTCCTATTTACCATCTGTAAAATGAGGTCAATTGATATTGCTAACTCATGAGTGTTTTTGATGCTCAACTGAGATTTAATGTAGAAAGCCACTTCATAAACTGAAAGCGCATAAAATTTCTCAGCTGTTTTACAGATATATATGAGGTTACAGGCAAGTGCTGCCTGTGCTGTAGGTGGGACATTGAGGTCAAGGTCATATTGGTGCATGTGGACTGTACCCCTGCCTTCCTCCCTTTGAGAGTTTTATTACATAATAAAAAGCATTTAAGTGTACAGGTCTAGCTTTTGGTACATTTGTTCACTCTCAATGATTTCAAACCTCAGTCACTTTTACTTTAGCACAAGAACACAGAAAATTAATATTAGAACATGTTAATAAATTCAAGCAGACACTTTTAAATTCAAAATAACCCTTTTGGTCTGTACTATGTCCTCTACACATATATTATGGCTTCCGGTTTTGTGTTTTATGGGAACCCTGCGTGTGTGAACAAGTAGGTCTCTGATTCTTGTAGCTCCTCTTTGACTCTTTTCATTCTGTTTCCTTGTTTTGTTCAATTATTTTGTGTTAGTTTTGTTCAATTTTATTGTACGTTATATTATATTATTATCTCTTAGAAACTTATTTGTTTATAATGACAGACAGAAAAGGAGTATATCCAGATGAGAAGGGAAGGTAGGGAGGATCAGGGAGGTGGAAAGGGAGGGTAAAACATAATCAGAAGAAAAATAAAACCTATGTTCAGTAAAAGAAATATTAAGTCTAGGAAATTATATATACATATTTATAATTAAAAACTAAACAACTAAGAAGGTAGTGGATTAAGTAACATATTTATTCTTTTGCGTAAGCCTAGAGGTCAAAATTTTCATGTCAGTTTCTCCTGACCCACCTTCCAAGATATCACCATCAGCTGGTAACCATGCTTTCGGCAGTCTTGATTGGGAGACATTTACCACTGCGTAGAATCCCTAGCACAATCTTTTGTATCTGGCTTGGGTGACTGGTTACTGTCTTGTCCATCAGCTCCTGTAGCACCAACATGCACTTTTATGTGTGAAGATGTCTTCTGTCAAAGCTCATAAGTCAAACTCTGCTAGCTTCAGATTGCTTTTCTGAAGCCAGCTGATTTCAAAGCCTTCATGAGTGCAGAGTGCTTGAACCCAGCCCTCATAAGTATGTTGTGACTGGTTTTATCTTTCCAGACCACTAGAACTTTCTCTGTGTCTTCAATAAGTTGATTTGATTTACAGCCCTTGTGTGTTCACTGGAATAGTAGCTTTAATTCCCTCCAATAATTTTCTTTGAATTCACAACTTAGACTTCAGGCAGAGGCCTAGTGGCCACCCTCTTTCAGCTTCCCTAGCCATAATAAACTTAATCTTGACTGCCTGACTCAAAGAAATTTGCTCTCTATGTCATTTGAAACCTTAAGAGTCATTGTATAATTATTAAAATTTTAATAGTTTTCTGTTTCAAGAAAGTGAAACCAGAAGGGAGGGAAAGACAAGACCAATGGTCAATGGAGTAGTCAGAGCACACCTAACATTTATACCTTAATGTCTTACTTGGGAATTCTTTGTCCAATCCCAAGGAAGTGTGAAAATACATTGAAAATAAAGATCACCAAGAAATACAATACATTCACCGTAATAGAAAAGCTTAAAATATATGTATAATTACCAAAATGTAAAACAAGCACATGAAACAAGTAAATATTTTGGAAAAAATAGCACTGATGGACTTGGTGGATAGATTGAACTAACAATTTCTTCAGTTAAAAAAAAACACAGTATATGAGGTTGCAAAAGTAAAGCACATAAAACAAGGTATGTGTGCAATATACATCTTAAAATCTTGTCACTTTTCCTTGGATGGAGGTATTTAATAAATGACATAAATCTTTTATTATCTTATTATAAAATAATCTAGGTGTTTCATAATTATATGCAACACTGGGTACATGTAAATATTATAAGCACATTTAGGAAGGAAAGCCTATGCTATACATTTGGTTATTTGGGTATAAAATCCATATTCAACTTACAAAGGGTTGAAAAGGACACAACCACATTATAATGTACATGGAGGCTGCTTGTTCATTTTCCAGCCACCCAGACCCAAATAATCACACAGAAACTATATTAATTACAACACTGCTTGGCCTATTAGCTCAGGTTCTTATTAACTATCTCTTACATCTTTAATGAACCCATTTCTGTTA
Source organism: Ondatra zibethicus (assembly GCA_004026605.1). Lineage (NCBI taxonomy): Eukaryota > Metazoa > Chordata > Mammalia > Rodentia > Cricetidae > Ondatra > Ondatra zibethicus. The sequence continues at coordinate 43,035 of PVIU01016420.1, forward strand.
ATCTGTGTATTAGCATAAGGCTGTGACTTACTGGCAAGCATCCAGCATCTGTATCCATCAGCAGCTACATGGTGTCTCTCTAAATTGGCCTACACTCTTTCTCTATCCCTTCCAGTTTTACTATATCCTGCCCTGTCATAAGCCAAAGCAGCTTTATTTATTAACCAATAAAAGCAACACAAAGTTTCATATCTAATTTATTTTTTATCCCAACTAAGGAAACCTACAGCTATAAATATTTGTCTTTAACTCCATCAAAAATTTCAGAAGGATATAATATTATCTAAGTAAACAGAAAGTCCAATCAAACAACTTCCAAAACTCTATAATTGACAGAGACATCTCACTACCTGGACAGTAACTCAAACTTCTTATGTAATATTGGGGCATCCATCTTCAGCCTTTCAGGTCCATAGTATCCCGCAGAATTTTCCATAAAGCAGGAAATTTGAAGATCTGTTCTGCCTATATTAGCAATTGTCAGCCACTTTCTTCTGTCCTGCAGAATGTCTGGTATTTTCTTCTGTGAAGCAGGTACCCTGAAGGACAATCCCATCTTTTTGAAAAGTTTAGCAGTCACTTTTTCTGTAGGTACTGAATGTTCAGTTCATGTAGCATACCATAAACCAGTTCAGGCAAGAGGAGTTAGGTTCTTGCCCAAATGACTATCTTTGTCACATTAAAGGCAAATTACAACAAATTTCTTCAATAGCCATCAACTTCTTTGAAGTAATTACTGCTGCCAGAAGCAAGCATGTCTCACTGTCGAGAAAAGACTAGGTTCTTAAAACATTATAAATGCAATATTCTGTGTGTCTTTGAAAGATCTGAAGAATATCTATCCTTCTAAAATATATCTCTGTATATCTAGAAAACCTAACTAACATGACTACAAGTTTGATAATTAGAAATAATTATCTATTAATCTATAATTTTAATTATACATTACAGTATTAAATGAACAGCGCAAACACAATCACTCAAATAAGAGCAGAAGTGTATACACAGTGTAACAAAATTGACCTTAAATTTGTATCAGTAGACCAAGATCCATACCAATGCAAAGCATTCATTTCTATATCATATCATCCTTTAAATAAAAATAAACATTTACAAAGAAATATTTTGGGAATTGAGCATACTTTTCTTCTAACTGCTTCCTGCTGTTTTTCAGGTAAACTATTTTTAGGGTTCATGAAGAACTTTCAGGGTTTCTTATTCCATCAAATACATTAACCTAGAAGGAATCCACAGGTTCTCATTTCCTGTAGAAGCAAAAATAGAACTTCTATTTTCAAAGCAACATATTCTTTTTTTTCTCCACATTTAATTTTTTACTATTGCATTATAAATAGTACCATTCCAAATTTCCACCTCCTCCGCTTCTCCCATCTCCCTCCCGCTTCCCCACTCCCCCTCCCCTTTTCCCCTCCAGTCCTAAGAGAGGGCAGGTTACCCTGCCCTGTGGGAAGCCCAAGGCCCTCTTGCCTCCATCCAGGCCCAGGAAGGTGTGAATCCCAACTGACTAGGATCCCAAAAAGCCAGTACATGCAGCAGAATCAAATCCCAGTGCCATCATCATTGGCCTCTCAGTCAGTCCCCATTGTCAGTCACATTCAGAGAGTCTGTTTCGATCACATGCTCGTTCAGTCCCAGTCCAGCTGGCCTTGGTGAGCTCCCACTAGATCAGGCACACCATCTCAATGGGTAGACGAATCCCTTGTGGTTCTGACTTCTGTGTTCATCTTCTCCCTCCTTCTGCTCTTCAACTGGGCCTTGGGAGCTCAGTCCAGTGTTCCAACGTGGGTCTCAGTCTCTATCTCCATCCGTCGCTGGATGAAGATTCTTTTGCTCTTCGACTGGACCTTGGGAGCTCAATCCGTTGCTCTGGTGTGAATGTGGGTCTCTGTCTCTATCTCCATCCATCGGACGAAATTTCTATGGATGTGATCAAGATATTCATCAGTGTGACTATGGGACAATGATAGTTCCGGCACCCTCTCCTCTGCTGCCCAAGGACCTAGCTGGGGACATCCCTGTGGACACCT
>PVIU01016421.1:0-45072 GCA_004026605.1 Ondatra zibethicus
GGGTTATCAAAGTCTGGTACATTAAGTTGCAGCAGGACCAAGCTCCTCCCCACTGCCTTTAAGCTGAGCATGGCTTCTAGCTCATGCATCAGCTACACTCCTTTATCAAGTGAAGCCCAGGAATTCAAGGCAAAATATTGGTGAAATAGTCATTACAGGCTAGCTCCAGTGTTACTCAGTGACTTTTCTCCTGCAACTCATGTCTGCTCCAACAGGTGGAGCTGGGTACTCTTAAATCAAAGAGGACTTAAGGAAGTGACTCACAGAAAGGGCCATAGACCAATCTGATCTTGGTGATTGCTCAAAGAATGTTTCCTCTTTCCAAGTTATCTTGTATTATGCTAAGATGACAGAGAAAGTTGTGACAGGTCCCTGAATGTTACTTGTAACTATTTTCATAATTTTTAAAAATATTTCATATATATTGATTCATTTACACCTTCAAATAAGTATTTGTGGATACAAAAATTTCTTATTGTTTATATTCTCAAATTTTAGATGCTTTTAATTTTTGAGGCAGAGAGTTAAAAAATAGCTCAAGTTCAGGGATAAATGGAAACACATATATCACTACTTTTCTTCTCTAGGGAAATTAATTATTGAGGATAATCATAGACCCACAAAATTCATGTCAATGGAATTTGTGTAGTTTTTCATGTTCTGCTCCCCAAGTTACAGTGTCATGACTTAAAGGGCCTGTGAGTACTGGACCGCAGATTAGGCAGGGACCACACTTAAACACCAATGTTCAAGACAACGACATCTTTTATTAAGCAAGATAGAGGGGGTGACTGAATTTGAATCTGACACAAACCACAGCAGGTAACACTATAGAAATTGTTTTTAGGAAAAAAAAAGGGGTCCTAACTAGAATGCCTTAGTAAGTCCTGATTAAACACATTTGTCACTATAGCCAAATACAGAATTTGGGTGGCTAGACCATTGAGGTCAGCCACAAAGATGAGTCAGACATGCGGAAATGGCCAAATAAGGAGTCCAGCGGGGAATCTAATGGTATACCAAAAGAGGAACAGGGAAGGGCACCGTGTTCACATATTTGGGACTGTTAGATCCCCTCAACCAAGGCAGGAGAAAAAAAAGGTTGGGGGGGGGGCTAAAATGTACTATCAACATAAACAGACAGTGAGAAGAACACTGAAAAAAGGTTAGGTCACCGTAAAATGTTCAAATCACATCATAAGCTCACACTGTCACTTCTAAATTATCTTTTCTCAGCAGGGTGGAAATACAGACTCAAGCTGCATAAGTTTGCATCCAGCAGCACCATGGCTATGCTGCAGAGAATGCTTAAGTAACTTAATTCTTCTCACAAAACCTGATGTTGTTGGCAGCTTCTATTCTGGCTGGATGCCCCGACATGAATTGCAGATTCTCTGTGCTCCTTTGGAGAGGAGTTTGAGAAGGATGAAAGCAGATGCAGGCAGACACAGATGGAGCCCAGAAGCCAAATAGCACGAGGCTCCTCACTACAACAGTGGGTTTGGCAGCTTCATGCTGTTTTAAGGAAGGAAGGTAATTTTCTATAAAGTAATTAGATCATCACTTAAGCAAACCATCATTGTGATTGTATTTTGTTTTCATTAACTTTAGGAAATAGTCCTTTGAACATAAGTAAAATTTAAGTGGCTGATTTTAGTAGTTATAGGTTTCATTTTTGTTACTTGAAAAACACCATGAGACCTGGAGGTTGAAAGCGATTATTTCTTTGTAACATGCCTAGCATTGTCTTCACAACCTCAGTCAATGTGAACATTTCCATACACCCAGCACATGAAAGCCTGCTGTTGATTGGCCTGTGGAAACATTAAAAGAATGCCAAATGGTTTTCTTTCTCCCACTAAGGACTTTAGTACTGGCTTAATGCTCTTAATACTGACTCTTGTAGAACAGGGCACTCTCATTCCTGTCTGAATTTAATTCCATCAGTCTTCCCCCCCAAGGACAGAGTTCTAAAGAAAGGTTTTCTTATCAATATTAATTATAATACTCTTTTCTGAGGGAAGTTTAACCATTTTACTTTGGAAAAGTGGAGTGTTGTATCTCAAAACATAGACAGTCTACTCGTTTTGTATATTGTAGAGTTAGTATCCACTAATATTCTGACTACATGTTACGCAGGTACTGTATTTCATTTGGACAACTGCAATTTGGTCCCGTTAAATTCAGAGATGGCTTAAGATAATGATGTAATTGCTTGATAATCTCATTCATCTGACAAAAATAACGTGTAGCAACAACATAGGGAATACCTGCACATAGAAGGTTTGGAACCATGTCTTAGGTTTTAGTTTGTGGTTGTGGTCTATTCCGATGATATTACATGTGAATTACATGTGATTTTATCTTGAGGCCCAGAGGAGATATTTTACTGTGGGACTGCAGAAAATGAAACAAAGACACTTATGCTGCCAAGAGAAGTTCAGGTCATCCATTTCACAAATACCCGGACCTCAGGAATGCTTACAAGGAGCCGTTTGAGACATTGCAGTGGTCCGTGCTCCACAAGATAATACTTGTGCGTCTCAGCTGCTGTCAGAACCCAGCTGAGATCTGATAAGCAAGAACCAACTGTTAGGGACTTAGCAAGCAAAAGGTGGGAAGACTACAGGCTGCTTTCTGCAATGGGTAGATTACTTACGACACAGCAAGCTAACTCATGTACCGAAGCTGGCACAGGTGGCTTTTGTATGCATGTTTTAGGATGCTTACTTCCCAAGCTCAGTGTTTTCTAACTAAATATAGATGAAAAAAAGATTTCGCTTTAGGCAAAAAAAACAAAAAGGGCAAAGACGAACTATGAACAAACATTAGTCCCTTAGAAGCTCTTTAAATACTTTTTATCTGAACTTTCTGCCAATATGTATTATTGGTAAAGCTGATATGTATGGATACTTCAAACATAATGTGAGATTCACTTTAAATTGAATTTGCTGTGAAATTGTATGTTCTAGAAATGTCAGAAACTACAACCATGATGTTTCTCCAGCATGGTTGCTTAAATGTGACCTGAAGACGAAAAAGAATAATAGACAAGTTAATAAGGATGAAGGAATGTCAAGAAGCTTAGGGTCATTGAGAAGGGACAGCTAATTGAGGGAATGCTCTGATTCATACTGGCCTGCGGACATATCTGTGACAGATTGCCTTGATTATTCATTGACATAGGAGGGTCCAGCACCCTCTGAGCAGCTCCATTCCTTCTAAGATAAGCATGAACACAAGGCAGTACTGTGGGAAAATGGTCTTCTGTCCTGTAAACATTTGTCTTTTGTATTTAATAAAGCACTGATTGGCCAGTAGCCTGACAGGAAGTATAGGCAGGATGAGCAGAACAAGAGAATTCTGGGAAGAGGAAAGGCTCAGTCTGCAGTCATCACCCAGATACAGAAGAAGCAAGAAGAGAATGCCTCAGTGATAAAAGGTACCAAGCCACGTGGCTAACACAGACACAAATTATGGATTAATTCAAGATGTAAGAGTTAGCTAGAAATATGCATAAGCTGTTGGCCAAACAGTGTTGTAATTAATATAGTTTCTGTGTGATTATTTGCATCTGGGTGGCCGGGAAACAAATAAGAAGCCTCCGCCTACAAGAAAACAGCTTTCTTCATGGTTTCTTCTTCCTATTCCTGCTTGAGTTCCTGCTCTGATTTGTCTTAGAGATCAACAGGGCATAGAAGCATTAGTCACATGAATCCTTCCCTCATCTATTCTAATTTAGATCAGAGTGATTTGTAATACAACAGAAAGGAATTTATACAGCCAAATCATCTAGATTGTCAAAAGTTAAAAATTCTGAAATTTATAATTCATCTACAGAGGACAGAAATAATAAATTTGTCCAAAATAGAATCAATAATTTTAGAAAAGTAATGAAAGCATATTTTATAAAATAAAGTCAAGGAAACACAATGGCAGTGAAGTGGCCATTGACTTCAGTGACACTGGAGTAAATATGCTCTCGTTTCTAGTAAGCAGTGAAATCAATAAGGTTCTCTCACTCTTCCCTTCTCTAACTCCTCTCTCTCTCTTTCTGAATGCGAACTTATGAAGGACATACATTAGTAGGTTTCCCACATGCCTTTTAAGCATCCTTAGTATTATCTTTACTCCTCCCACTTATCCTGCCCTTCACTCCCAATTCTTTCTTCACTTTAGTTTCTTCCCCTATTATTCCCATTCCCCATGCTGCCTGTATTTTACTATGCCACCACTCTTAAGATCTAACTTTATGCTCCTTGTCAATTGCTTTTTCCTAGTTTTGATATTACATAGGCATTGCAAGTTAAGCACACAAATCTAAAGTGTCTGCCTACATCCTCATAGGTGTGAGATTATTTGGTATTTCTTTTCTGGGTAACATAACTAAATATAATGTGTTCTTTTCAGTATGTTCCTTTTATACCATTTATAACTCACTTATACTATAGTTACATATACACACACAAACACACACACATATATACATCATCATATAAAACAATTTGGAGTTATCCTGTAAAGATGATTATGATTTATTGGTTGACATGATGTCTAATAGGCCTATTAAATAATCTTATTACTTAATAACTAAATGATAGAATAGTTGTCTAATTTATTATTTTCAATGATTTAATTTTTTCATCATTAGATTTGATTGTTAATCATCATATTTTGATCTTTAGTGCATGAGTTACTTTAGACTACAGTTTACATTCTAATAATATTCTTGTTAGAGTTGATTTTAGACCATATTTTTGTTACCTGAAAGAACTGATGAATTATGAGGCTGGTTTCTTTACTTTTTAAACTTATTTTATCATCCCACCTTGTACATATACATACATATGTATATGTATAAAACCATGAAGAATCTATAAACCGTTGATGAAGTTTGAATTAGTAATAAAACCAAATTCTGTATTTTGCTTTTTCAATAGATCAAGGACAAGAGTAACTTTGTTTTAGTTTTTCTGTTTATTCTAAAAGTTCAGACATCACAGTATGATTATAAGCATTTGCTTTGCAGAGCTCTTTCTGAACCTGCCAGGAGCACAGAAACAGAGCCAATAGCACAAAGAAGAAGCAACCACAGATTTCAAGTAAACACATTCTTGTTTAGTTTTACAGCATACCTTAGTATGTGTTTTTAAGGTTTTCAGTTGCTTTCTGTATTAAGTTAGACAGTATGAAAATATCAGAAGTATACATATTTTTCAATCCTGTTAATCACACACAAAAATTACTATTGATTCCAGTGAAATAAATTGGCAAATCTTTATTCAAGTGTGGATATGGTGGTTTGGGCTTAGTGTGTTTTATGTAAAGGTTTAAGGTATAAATATAAATACAATGAGAAATTTCTAAAGAATTAAAATGTAGTCTCTCTGTCATATAAATAGTTATACACTATTCATCACTCTAAGTTTCTGTTCTGAAAATACTATAAAAGTAATAAATACAAATTGAAATATCATTCCATGGTAATACTTGTGTTGGATAGGATTTCTAGAATTAAAATTTTAAAGGTATACTTTATTTAACATATAAATTTACCTCACTCAGATTATTAAATAATGATCTTAAATTTTAACATATCCTCAGCTATTAAAGTTGTTTACTATTTATGAATAATGTAATACAAATACTTGCCAATTAAAAAATACTTGTCTAATGATGACAAGAATTAGGTTAAAATAAATTTTAATAAATAATATGCAAACTAGCACTATATATACATGAATTTAATAACAAATACATCAAATATAAGCTTCTTAGTTTTCCTAAAATACATACCTTAAAAAGCCAAAGACAACATGTGTAGCCAATGACTTTACTAGTCTTAACACTAAGTGACATCACTATAGATGACATAAAATGTTGATTATTTGTTTTCTTTTACTTACAGAAACTGGGCTTTCAAGTGACTTAGAGAACACAGCAATGTAAGTAAGGCTGGTTGCCCAAACTTTAACTTCTCCTTTTAAGTTAATTACGTGCTGTAACCATTAGTGCATATTGCCATAAAATATCTTCAGTATCTTCTCCATCCTTTTCTTTTCTTTTTTACTAGAAGTTATTCCAATAGAACTATTCTTGAAAGAATAGTTAGATTTCATACTAGCAGACATTGCATTTAAAGACAATTAATTAGTATAGCTAATAGGTAATAATATAAAACACTAATTTTGGTTAAAAATCTGCTTTGCTTGCGAACACAGACATTTCAATTCATTACTCTTGTTCAATGTAATGTCTTACATAGAATAAAGTGATTAATTTCTAATTCATGTGTGTTTAGAATTAACTACAATTTTAGTGAAATCAATCTAATAGTGGGTCTACTTTTATCTCTCCCTTCATTTTTCTCTCCTTCAGCCCACCTGGCTGAGCTTTGAACAGATAGCTACTCTATTACTCACTAAGAAGTCAACAGACAGCCAAGACTGCATGAACAGATTTAGGACATTTTCTCTTGGGATTATCAGTACTGAACAGACAGGCAATGGATGTCTCTGGATCCAATCGAATACATAAAGGGAAAATACTGCGATTGTTTTCTTGTTTCTCTTGTACCCGAGATCAAAGTAAACTCAAGCGTAAATCTCATGAAGTGGAAAAAAACCTCTGTAGAGAAAATAAGGCATTGAGAGATGAAAACAAGGCTCTGAGAACAGACAACAAATTCCTCTGGGGAGAAAACAAAGCCTTAGGAAGAGAAAATAAAACATTTCGAATGGACAACCATTTCATCAGGGAAAGGAATCATATCCTAAGGCAACAGAACCAGCTACTCCGGAAAGTGAAAAGGTTGATTTTGGAGAGCCCAAAACTCTCCGAAAAAGAACTCAGTGCCTTGAACACAGAAAGAAAGTCTTACTGGCAACAGAATCGAGCCATGGAGACTCAGATCACAGCTCTCAGGCAGCAAGAGAAAGCATTCCAGAATGAGGCAAAGGCTCTCCATGAGGAGATCAAATCCCTGCGTGAAGAGACCAAGGCTCTCCAGCACCAGGAAAGGGCTCTCAGAATGGAAGAGAAAGCTCTGATGAGGGATGAGGTGTCTGTGGAGCTGGAGGAGGCGCTGACAAAGGAGGGAGCTGCTCTGGAGATGGAAGAGCAGGCCTTGTGGAACGAAGAGCTGGCTCTTCGGGAGGAGAACAAGGCACTGAGAGAGGAGCGTGGGGCTCTACAGGATGAGGAAGTTGCCCTGCAGGAAGAGGCGAAGATCCTGCAAGAGTGGAATAATATTCTTCAGGGGAAGATCACAAACAACCTTCCAGGGCGAACACACAAACATGACCCAGAGAAGTGTGACCTAAGCGTGTAACAACAGTGTCCTGGCCATCATTGTCATTCCAGAACATACAACTAGAAGTCGAAGGAGATACATCATTGTCAGGAGCCTCAGAAATTGAAATGCTCGCTATTTGATCCTGGAAACTAAATAAAGACCTGAGAATTGAACACAAATATTTGGTTCCTTAGTTTTCTCTGAGTTACAGATAATTTCTGGTAGCATGAATCAAACATTTAATGTACAAGTCAGATAGTCAGATTTGTCCTTTGAGAGAATTTTGATGAATATCAAAATTCCATTGTAAGAAACTTATAGCAAGTGTTTTCCTTAAAATTTGTTTCTTGTTTTTTGGTTTTTTTTTTTTTTTTTTTTTATTTTCGAGACAGGCTTTGGAGCCTGTCCTGGATGAGCCATGCCTATCTATAATCCCAGCAATTGGGGAAAAAGAAGGATCTGGGTTCAAGGTTGTCTTTGCCTACTACATAGTGATTTCAAGGCTGTCCTGGGTTACATCAGACCTTGTCTCCAGAAACAAAATAGCAATATTTTTCAATTTTAATTTACAAATTAAATGATGGGTAAGGAATAAAAATGTGTATAATTTCTATATTAAAGAATAGTTTTTCTACCTCTTCATACTAAATTCATGTTGAGTAAAGAATTTTACTTATCATGTTAAAGAATTTAAGTTTTGTGTTAGTACAAAAGGTATTAATGTTCAGTTTCCCCACATTTTAATTTTTCTTCTCATTTATTGTATTTTATTTAATAAAAGGAATACTTTTATGCATAAAAATTGTATGAATAATAGGAAAAAAGAGAGAATAAATCTCTCCAAAATACAAGAGAAATGTTATGGATTAATATGTGAATATTCAGAAGTTTATGTTTAATAGAAATTAAAGAAATTAGTGTAACAAGTCTACAATTCTACCACTATGGCACAAGAAGCAGAAGGTGCTTTGTGAGTTTTAGGTCAAAACATCTGCATAGTTAGATCTAACCTATCAGAAGATATAGAGTGAAATCTTGCCTTAAAGAAAAATTACAGAAATACTTGATATTTCATATTAGTAATGACAGCTGATCTAACCATGATTTTTAAAAATCATACTATTTCACAGTTATACAGATTTAGTAAATATCTTGTTTCATAACAGTAGAAAAGTATAATTAATTTTGAAAACTTAATTCACTGTAAAACATAATAGTTTCTATTGAATATATCTGAAATATCTTGTCTATTATTGTTTTGTTAGGAACTGGAAATGTAAGGAAATTATGAAAAGGCAACACATTTATGCTTCCATGTCCACTTAGAAAAAATTTCTAAGTAAAAAATACATCTAATTTTTACCTATGTTTATTGTTCTCGTTGAAAAAATTTACTAATAAAAATAAAATAATACTTCTAATTATAGTCTGTTAATGAACATTTTCTCAAGCACATCACTTCATTTCTTATACAATTTATCTTTCTAAAATCTCACTGGACATTTTTTCTACCATATTTTGTTTTCAAATATGTGATCTGACTGTGGAGAAAGCCATGATATGGCATGGGATTTAGACATGGGTTTATCAGAGTTGTAATCAATTTAGAACCAAGAAGAAAAAAAATACAATAAAGTTATCATTAGTTTTACCTCAAAAGATGTTGAAAAATACCTGAAAGACAACTTTAGAAATCAGACTGAAGTAGATAGGCTTCTCTACAGTTTATATATTCTTACATGCTATTCTTCACAGACAAGAGCATAGTGCTTCAAAACACCTTAGAACTTGATAATGAAGCCAGGAGGCATGTTATCTACGTGGAAACTGTTACCAAGGGCTTCTCTCTGTCATGAATATGTCATTATTGTATCACAGTTAAAGAGCAATAGTACACTGGAAGGACTGACAGGGAAAGCCCAAACTTTTACCAGCAGTCCATCAACCTTACACAGGCAAGGATATCTACAAATGGGCCAGAATAAAAAGGATTAAGATTATAAGAAGTTTCGGTGATAGCAGTATTTTGGGCCTCTGTGTGTGTGTGTGTGTGTGTGTGTGTGTGTGTGTGTGTGTGTGTATAACTCAGTTTGTATTTCTAGAATGTGAACTTTGTAGATGATAGGGTCTAATCCCATGCCAAAACTGTTGGGAATGCTGGTAGAATATATTTCGTATTCTCAGTCTCTCTTCTTTAGCTGCATCCTTGCACGGCTCCTGACATGGACCACATTAGAGTGGTAAGGCAATGAAGAAAAGACAGACATATGAACAAAAAAGTTAGTATTGAGTGAACCAGTTTCTGATAGGAAACAATATATCACTTGAAGCTTAGCATGTTGAATATACACAATTAAGCAGTGTGAAAGGTGGTTGTATACACCTGAACAAGAAGATGGTGTTATTACACAAAGACAAAGAAGGAGTCATAATTTATGGTATTCAGCTTGATCATGATATTAGCACTGTATTTTTAGGCAATAGTCTTCAAGCATGAAACATACCAAGGATACAGTTGTGAAGGAGATTTTTGGACATGCTGTCCACATTCACAATCAAGCCTTCGAGGAAGACTTTGCGCCTCCTTGGAACTGAGGCATTGGGGTTAGTCACTAAGCTGAGACCATGTAAAACAGCACACACTCACTCAGGAATTCATTCAGGGTGTTCTGTTTTCCACACCCTTAGAATTTAAATGTTAAGTTTAAAAATCAAGATTTCTATAACATCTTGACTTTTCTAGTACATTCTCTAGTTACAAATGTTATAATTCATGAATGTTTTAGACAACTTCTGTAAATTTAATTATTTTAATGCCTTATTGTACTATCAGATACTAACCCAAATCTTCTGCAAAAATTTCATATGTTATGATCAATGCAAGCTTGTTCTGTATATTCAGTAGAAACTAAACGATAAATGTTCCTTTTCTTGATTGTTTCTAGAAGGATTGGTTACAGATAATCAAGTGTTCCCAGTGGTATTGCTCTGAAATGAGAACAATAAAACATCAGCTTGAAGAGATTCTACTTGCTACCAACATCTTAGAAATGGTAGATCGACTATCTTCTTTAAGGGATCACAAGGGCCGGAAGGTGGTGACTGACACCTTTAATCCCAGCACTCCTGAGGCAGAGGCAGCAGGTCTCTCTGAGTTCAAGGTCAGTCTGCTCTACAGAAGGAGTTCCAGGACAGGCTCCAAAGCTACACAGAGGAACCAAAAGACCATAAGGTCTAAACTCAGTTATGAAGCTATTTCAACCTACTGGTTATGGTGAAGATTTCCATCCTTTTCCATCTTTTTGTACTCCATTATGCTTTCCATATCACCATACACTTACTTATTCTTTTCTGATTTTCACATCATCTAAGACTTCAACTTTTTAAAGTTCCCTTCTGCAATGTTCCTTCAATCTTCTCCTCACCCTGTGCTATGATTTGAATGCAAAATTTTCTCCACAGAACCATGGTTTGAATATTTGTTTTCCAACAGGTGTAATTTTTGAAAATCAAGGAACCTTTGGTAGTGGGGACATAGCTGGCAGAAACAGTTCATTTGGTCAAATTGACTCCTGCTTCCTGCTTGCACATTTTGCTTTCCTGTTCTACTGCAGTTAATTTAGCTGTTGCTCCACACTTTCCTAGTCATAACTGACTCAAAATGTTTGATATGTTACTAAAATAGATCCTTCCTCCATAAATCTGTCTGGTATTTTCACCACAATAAAAGCAAATGTGATGAACACAGCTAGCAAATACTTTGATGGTATCAGGTGGTTTTCTTCTCTGTTGAAGGCCGAGCAAAGTTGAACTGGGCTACATCTATTTATTTCCGATAATTTCGTGTGTTTTCTCTGAGGATGGCACAGCTTCCATGAAAGCACATGGTATTAGATTTTACCACTTTCTATCCTGTATAATAAGTCATCTTCAGACATTCTGTTCAGTCTTTCAGATGATCTAATCTCTCTAATCTGGTTGGGAATATCTTTCTGCAACTTTTTTCTGACTTCTCAGATTTCAGGTCATTTGGGTGACTCCTCCATCAATATGCTATTCACCATCATTTATTAGTTTTATATAAAAGCATTTACTCCTTACCCACTTTAAAATATTTGTGGTTGTCCAGCACATTAATGTAGAAATGTGGATTGCTTTGTTCACCCTTCCAATTTATTTCCCTTACTCAGCCAACTACGGTAGAACCAATTTTATTTGAAATCAGTCTTGTAATTTACAACTAGACGTGATGTGAGAAAGAGGTCCTGCGGCAGAGCTCCCAGGAGGGTGTGTGTGTGTGTGTGTGTGTGTGTGTGTGTGTGTGTGTGTGTGTGTGTGTATGTGTATGTTAGGGGAAAGGGAATGGGAAAGGGGGGAGAGGAAGTAGGGGGAAGTCCGGCCTCTGTGTATAGGAGCAGCACAAGAGAAGAGTGAAGCAGAGAAGGGAGTGAGAGAGGGAGAGAGAGAGGGAGGGCTTGAGGGACAGAGGAAGGGAAAGAAGGAGGGAGAGCCATAGAGGTAGGTATAGGAGAGAGAGAGAAGAGGGGGGCAAGGCCCACCTTTTAAAGGGGAACATAGCAAATGTTATGTGGTCTTAATGGCTGCAGCTGAGGACATATCCTGTCAGGACCCTAAATGCAGGCCAGTACAGATGCCTCAATACTAACAAGATTCATTTGATAACTGTTCCTTCTCCCTTCTCTCATTTCTTACCGGCATTTCTGGTATAATATAATGCCTGGAAATTAAATTTTTATTATACTTTGTTATTTATTTTTTTCTTCCATGACTCATTCTGTATTGAGCAGATTTGAAAAGTTTGTTATGCATGCCTTGAATTATCAGAGCAGATGAAGCTTGCTGAAAGTGTCCCATGATTAGCTCAAATACAGTGGTGTGATCTAGAACTATCTATGTTAATACTTAAAGAACTATCCACTAAAATACAGTTTACCTTAACAGATATCTTGAGTATCATTTCAATCCTCATTTTACAATAATAAAATCAAACACACAAAAAAATTGGCTTTCCTAAAATAATAAAGTTGGTTTATTTCAAAGAACAGATATTAAATTATAAGGATTTGCTAGCACATTGTTCTTTTCACTTGTACAATATGCTTCCTCTAAACAAAATACTGAATTATAATATATAGACTGAAAAGATTTAAATATATTGTTAGGAATATTTCTTAAGATGAGCCTCTATCAACATAAATAATTCCAATCAGACCAAATTAGACTGAATAAAAGATGCCCATGTTTAGTGCAATACTCCTGGGTGGTCCTGGCAAAGCATGGTGAGGGGAATAAGAGAAGGGCAGATCATGCAAAACCCAGAGACCACACGTTCATTACCTGGTGGGGGCAGGCCTAAATAGCCTGTGGTAGGGTTCACTGCTGCCGGGCTTCTTGACCCTCTCTGGGAAGGTGGAGTTTGGACTGAGGCAACTTGGGGGAGAGGGCTTCCAAAGATGGATGCTGGGGGCTAGGATGAGGCCCCCAACTTAATATATATGTTTTTAAATTTCATGTCTTTTCTCTTATGTTTACTTTATTATTTAATAAATAATACTTTAATAATTTAATAGTAGCTATTTAATAATAGCTACTATTTTAAAGAATTTTATTTTATTCAGAAAGTAGATAGGAAGAAAAATAGCACTCGAAAAGAGGTGGAAAACAAGTCTTTGATAGCAAATACATAAACTATGTTGTCAACAAAGATTAATCTTCCTTGAAATTCAAATTTATCTATATTAACTTAGAGACCTTAATTAAGACTTTTTCTATGAGACTATATATAATATTTTATTTGTGTCTAATTTATATCCAGTTATCAAGTAAAATTACTATTCATATTTCTTCAAGCATGGAAATGAAACTTTTTAACTGAGTTTTTAAAAATAATTTTACAGAAAAGAGTATAAAATTAAGCTTCAAATAGAGATTTGAGTTAATAGAATACAAACATAACTCCTCTTGGCTAATTCATAACAATTTCATATAAATACACATTAATGTACAAAATCCTTGCTTTATTTGTTATAATTTATTTTATGTGTAGGGATGTTTTTTCTACATGTATGTCTATGAGTCACATGCAGCCTAGTGCCCAGGGGAGGTGGGAGAGAGTCAAGATCTCCAGGGATCAAGGTTATGGCAGTAAGGCACTGGGTAGGTTGCTGAGAGTGGAGGCAAGGTCCTCAGAAAGAATATCCAGCTTCCTTAATCATTGAGCTATCTCTCCTGCTGCAGTGAAAGTGTTCTAAACTTTGTAAGGTTTTGTATTTTTCTGGCTTGTTTGCTAACAGTGCCTTTGTGTTCAACATGTTTAGGTACTATTTTTATTATATTTCAGTGTTTCCATATACATGGTTTTTAAATTTTTTGAAAAGTACGATATACTATATTATAATGTACTATGCTATACTATGTAAAACAAAAACTAACAGATTGAAATTGGAAGAAACAAAACAAAATAAAACAAAAACATAAAGAAAAGAGTCCAAGAGTTTGCTCAAGAAACAGAAATTCGCTCGTTGCATCAAGAATCTCATGAAAGCACTTAACTGGAAGCCATGATATATACAAAAAAGACCTGTGGGAAGCCCAAGGCCCTCTCGCCTCCCACAGGGCAGGGTAACCTGCCCTCTCTTAGGACTGGAGGGGAAAAGGGGAGGGGGAGTGGGGAAGCGGGAGGGAAATGGGAGGAGCGGAGGAGGTGGAAATTTTGAATGGTACTATTTATAATGCAATAATAAAAAATTAAATGTGAAAAAAAAGAATATCAGTAGCCTGTTATGTCAGAGCAGAGCAGAAAACCAGTAGATTATACCTTTCTGAGTCTGCTGTTAGAGCGGACATATTACCTCCTGTATGAGACTCCTTTATTATCAGTGACTACTGTCAATAAAGAAAGTTTGTGGGGAACTATGAAAAAAAAAAAGAAAAGTTGTAGGTTTGTAACCTCAGTAAAAATCAATGTTTTAAGCTTACCATATAATCTGAAGATATTCGTATCATTGACATGTGGTGGATGTATTAAATGTACATAATAGGAAATTATAATAATCTAGGCAATCTCTTTTGCATAGTAAAGACTCCAAAAACTTAAAAAGAAAAAAAAAAGACCTGCAGGGTAAAAGAGAGAAAAATTATACACACACACACACACACAATATATAGTAATAGAGAATGTTATATATTATTTCTAAAAATTGTAGTACATTATAACTTATATATTATATTACAATATAGACAGAAAGTTCAAAAAATGAAAAAAGTAAAAGCCCTGACATTAACACTGTGAAACAAGGAAACTATGAAGATGCTACTGAGCCATTTTTGATGGCCGTCTAGTGCTAGGCTTGCAGCCTACTTTGAAGAACAGCTTCTTCCCCCATGGTACTTCTTTGGAGAAAACTAAATTTTCATTCCCAAGTGTTTAGCAATTGGATATTGTTGTAGAATTTGGCTTAAGAACATATGGCCACTTCTCCTGCTGGTGATACAGTCCTGTCTGTTGCAGAACCATGCAGAGCTGTGCATACTGCCTCAACTCTGTGAGTTTATATGTACATGGACCATGTTGAATTAGAAGGTCATGTTTTCTTAGTGTCCTCCATCGTCTCTGGCTCTTAAACTCTTTTTGTTTCATCTTTTGAATAATGCCTTAGCCCTGATTGGAAAGATTTGATAGAGAACTCCAGTTCAGGGCTGAGTGATCCAAGGTCTCTCACTCTACCTGAGTACTTTTCAGTGGACTTATTTTATCTGAGTCTTGATAACAAATAAGTTACACTACGCACAACTAACTTAACTACTTTAAATATCAACTCTTAAAAGAGAAATGTTTATTTTTCTATTTTGTCAAGGAAATTAACACAAACTTCTCATTATATATATATGTGTGTAACTTTAAAATATATGATTATTAATAATAATACTTAGTAGCCAACAACTTAACCTGTTTTGGCACCCACATATTAATCATTATTCACAGAAAATTATAAAGTGGCATTTACCACTAGGGAATGTTGTAGAATACAGACATACAATTTCACCAAGGAAATATTAGAAATATATAGATATATATATATATTTCTCCTTATAAGGAGAAATATCCAATTAAAATGATTATATAGAAAGTTAGACTTACAACTTTCTAAATTGTTCTTCTTGGAAAGACAAGTTATCTAGTTTGTTAGATTTCCTGTAATATTTTTCATTCTGGCATGAACAATAATTGCTATTTCTTATGAATGACTTGAGTTATTTATGATGTTAGAAAATAAACTATATCTGTAACTATATTTTTTGGCAAAAATGATGCAAGAAAGTCAAGAATTATGCAGAATGACTATATATATTTATATATGTGATTATATATAATTAATGTGTCAACAGTGTTTAAGAATATGTTGAACATATATATATGTAATATCATATATATTTTCTTAAACACTGTTGACACCTTAAACTCACTTCTGATTAGAGTCTCATATTTTAGGAACTCACATCCTTATGTATTAAGAAAATATTGCTTAGCTACTCCACATCAAAATACTAAAGAATTTCACAAATCAGTAAAGTTTGACTAGTTTGCTATTCCTTATATCCTTGAATACTGACTAATTTCAGGAAGTCTTAACATCAACTATCATGAAAAATAATCATAAGATATAATTTACATATGATACGTGGGTCCTGATTTTCATTATAAAAAAATAAAAATAAAATAAAAATAAAAATAAAAATAAAAAAAATCAAGTAATTCCAAAATTTCCATTTTATTAATATTTATTTTACTTATCCACATCATAACTTAACAATAACATATTCCATCTTATTCTCACTCTTTAAAATCAAATTAACATATGATTTCAATCATTGAAAATGAAGGAAAGTAAGGAGAAAATGTCAGGCTAAAGAGAAAATTAAGAATACATGATGAGTTATTTATGTTCAGGATACTAACCTTATGCTTAGTAACTCTGATAGGAAAGATTGCAATCCTAAGAAGATAGTTCATTAAGGGTTTCCAAGGTGATTATATTCCCAATATTGTTTATAAATGTTTCTGTAGCATAGGGGATATGCTACAGAGATATGCATTGGTATGGATCTTGGTTTATTGATAGTAATTTAAGGTCAATTTTGTTATACTGTGTATATGCATTTCTGATTGTGATTAAGATATTGTGTTACATTGAAAATTTAATGTATAATTAAAATATAGGTTAATAGATAATCATCTAAAATAGTCAAACTTGTAGTCATGTTAGTTAGGTTTTCTAGATATATAAAGTATATTTTAGTTAGATAGGTATTCTTCAAATCTTTCATAGTCCTTCAAAATATGGCATTTAAAATATTTTAAGAACATAGGACTTTTCATGACATGAGACACATCTGCTCCTGGCTGTACCAATCTATTTCAAGAGAATGATGGGCATTGAAGAGGCTCCTTATGGAGTTGTTTAGCCATTTGGGCAAAAAACTGTTCTTCCCTGGACTGCTTGATAAACTGGACATGCAGGACCCACAGAAAAATGACTGGTGAACTTGCCTAAAGGTGAGACCATCCCTCAGGGTTCATTTTTCATAAAAGAGTCTGCTAGACATTCTGCAGGACACAGAAAATTGTAACTGACAAACTGCCAATATTGGCAAAACTGTCTTTAAAATTTCCTGCTTCATTTGAAAGTCTGCTGGATACTATGGGCCTCTAGTCTAAATATGGATGCCGCAATGGCACAGAAGAACTTTGGATGACTGTTGAGACAGCGAGATGTCTCTGTCAATTCTAGAGTTTTGGAAGTTGCTTACAATGCACTTCCTGTTAACTTGGGTAATATTATATACTTTTAGAGTTTGAATGGAGTTAAAGAATTTATAGTTACAGTTTTCCTTAGTTATGATAAAAGATAAAGTAGCTATAAATATTGTAACTATAATTCTTGCTTAATACCTGTTATGTTATATGTAATTTTACTATATTAAAGTTAAAGCCTTCCTTTTTATTTAAACAAAAAAGGGTAGGTGATGTGGGATACCCCTCTGTATGTTGTGATTACCATTAATGAATAAAGAAACTGTCTTGGGCCTGTGCAGGAAATAGAAGTAGGTGGGGAAAACTAAACTGAATGCTGGGAGAAAAAGGAGGACTTAAGGAGAAGCCATGTAGCCCTGCTGGACATAGATGCTGGAACTTTTTCCAGTAAGCCACAGCCACGTGGCGATACACAGATTAATAAAATATGTTAAATTAATATGTAAGAGTTAGCAAATAAGAAGCTACAGCTAATCGGCCAATCAGTGGTTTAAGTAACACAGTTTCTGTGTGATTATTTCAGGAATTTGGGCAGCTAGGAAACAAACAAGTGGCCTCTTCCAGCACTGTTACAGTTTTAGAGAACTAAAGAAATATTAGAGTTGTCAGAAATCATGCCTTTATATTGAAGGAATCATGACAAAAATATAGTAAATTCAAATGGAAGAACCAAAAGTACAACTAATTGGATACACAAATAAAAAGAGATTTTTTTTCATTTTCTCACAAAATAAAGTAACAATCATGATTCACACAACTTTTATATCCATTTAAATCTGGAAAAGTCACAAAAGAGGTAAGGCAACAATATTAAAATCTAGTATACAGTATTATTCATACTTTCCCCACCTTTTCCTTTTTAAAACATAGGATTTGTATTTGAGACTTCTATAAATCTTTATCATCCCTATGTATTTCTATATCTATGATTGTAATATATTGCATATTTGGATTTATAGAAAATGTGATTACTGTTATTACATAGAAGGAATGAATGACTATCAGTTAAAACAATTATATTTCAATAAAAATCATTTGCAGTTGACTAAAAATGTTAGGGCTTAACTTAACTGTAGCACATTAAGCAAAAATGAGCATTATGTAAAGGTTTTCTAAACCTATTTTCATTTGCCCTAACAAATGAACTTTGAAATTGTATACTTTACAATTATATCCATATATTTCATGACTCTATATTGATCCATGACTTTGTTTATGATAGTCAAGCACACTAGTAACTGAGGTACATCTCAAACTCTCACTTAGCTTTAATTATGTTTCAATATGTTTTTTCTTCATGGACAGTCACATTGCAACACACTGACAATGAGGATTTTCACATAGGAATTTTGTGGAGACTCAATTTAGCCAATTACACTGAAATGATATAAAAGAGATAATGACATGTCAACTGAGATGCATCAATGTAAAAATACAGAAAATTTATGATCTGTATTTGGAATGACTAATCCATTTATAACTTGAAAAAAAATAAAGAAAACTCTTCAATAAAATTGTTAGTGTTTCCAAATAGGGTAAATAAAAGTTCAGGGAGAAAAGATTAATACCCCCCCCCAACTACTGCCTCCTAAAAAGACAGTGATCATTACAGAAATGTTACAAAGAAGGAATGTAAGTGGTAAATATTCATATAGAAATGTTTCATCTTGACCAACAATGGTATGTTTGATATCTCCTGAAAAATGACATGTAGCACAGTCAAAACTTGGTCAAGTTAGATTTTCTTAGAGAATTCATCTGTAGAGAGCGATGGCATATTGGTTATATTTTCCATCTGGTCCTGTGGGACCTTTCTTTTGGTATCTACTACAGGAAAAAATATTTCAAGCCAGCAGGAGGAAATAGTATTTCACTTCTGGGAACTGGAAAAACACGTCTGTCAAAATTACTCCTAGTTTCTCAGATGTCTATAGTGTTAGCAACAGGGAATATGCCAAGGTGGCAGCAGGAGAATCAAGCTTTCAGCCTGTTCAAGAATGTCTGCACATTTCTGAGTTGTAGATAGTCCTGTGAGGAATGTTGAAGAATGTTCCTGAGCTCACTGGCAGCTACCACTGCTGCAGTTACTCAGGGCAATTGATTTGTAACTTTGAGATACACACAAATATCTGCATAGTCACGGGGTACAATGATCAAACAGTGCTAATGATGGAAATCTCACTAAGAGAAAATACTGTGAACTAAGAAGATTGGATATGGGATCTTGGAACAATCACAGATATACTGTCGTTTAATGATACTATGAACGGGTCTCTCTAACACAACTTTGGGTTTTGGCCCATAAAATTGCTTTCCAAACTCTTCCATGTCCTAGCTCTAATGATAGTGAATATTAATAATAAGGACTTATGCTAAGACTTTATAATGGTGCTATGGAAATTTTCACTGTACCTAGATATTTACTTTTGTTACAAATATCCATGATCACCTAAAAATTCTTGTTACTTTCCTCAAATTTTATATTTTCAAAGCTTATTTTGAACTCTAGATAAGTTTCTTCCTAAGTAATTTATTACTCAATATTGTTTGACACTTTGGCAAAATTGAACACAGTACAATTACCACATAAATACATGCAAATATTACAAAGAGAGCACATATATCTAATTTTATAGCATATTTTGTATTTATTGTCACAAAATTTATTTTATACAACAAATTTATTTTATATGCATTTAAGTATGAAATAAATTGAAATATTAGATAAGTATAAAATATATCTTTAGTGTGGTTGTAGAGTTGCAGCTGAATCCCTGAGAGTACAAGACTCCCAGCGGATTTCCACTAAGAATGGTTTAATTCTGTGTCAGTCACAGCTCTGACTCAGGCATAAAAAAATATTCTTTTCAATGCACTTTGCGCAAGTTGTTAGTGAACATATTAGTTAATGACCTGAAGGCAAATCTCTGACAATGTGATTTTGTGCTAATTGCGTGGAAAAATATTTCTAGCTTTTAAAACCGCAGCAGTCTGGGTGGCTATAGGGAATTTATCTTCACTGTTTGAGCTCTTCTATTCAACCTTCCTCAAGGGCACTCAATCATAGCAAATGAGTCATCCAGAATTCTCATCATGTGTGGAATCAAGGAAAACTCTCAAGATTCAGTGTCATGGATTAGACGCTGTCAGTCTGTTTGCATTCAGGAGGCATTACAATGACAAATAAGATAAAATTATTTAAAATAAGCACATGCATATTTTAGCATTTCATCTTTACATGTTTTGTATTAGTGTCTGTTTCAAATATAACATTATTTTGTCACTCCAAAATCCCCATTTTAAGTTTATCATCCTTAAATATTTTTAATTACTAATGAAATAAATGAATGCCCCTTAAGAACATTTATTACTGGAAGACCACTGATTTATAGACTTTATCAAAAGAATATTTATATAGTTATGCTAAGATATGAAACTAAAACATATACAACACACATACAAGCACACACATGGATATTTGCTATTGAATTTATTATGACTTGAAAAGCTTTTCTAAATATTGTTGAATCTTTTAATCCACTACTGAGAAATATAATAGACAGGAAGTTATACATTAATCATATGCATCTTAGTTACATTGAACCATTGCTATGGGTAACCTACATAAAAAAAAACAAAATGTACAAACAAAAAGAAAACAATAAAAATACCGAGTAATATCCTAATCCCATTATATACTGCATATTATATAATATAAGTCAAGATGTGTATATAAATTTGAACACTAATTTGGCTTACACTGGATTTATTGATGTTATTACTGAAATTATAGTTTACCAATTTTAATATTCATTCATATTAAATGTACTTTCTCTCCACCTTAACATACACATATATTGTATATTATATAACCTTCTCATAGATATCCTGCTTGAATTTAAGTAACTCTATATAATCTTTAGAGAGCTAGCCAATTGAAAATTAAGTTATCCTGTCGTGCAATATATTAATTTATCCCATTTATTGTGTTTTTAATAAGGTATAAGATGATGCAAATCTTGCCTTTTCAGTTGAATCCTTATAAGCATAGGCTTTCTTCACAATATGTTTAATAATAATTTAAAGATTCTTGACAAATTCAAAGATCAGTGAAAGCATGAGGATTTGGGAATTTACTTGTACTCTTGCCTTGCTTCATCAATAGATAGAAGATGCTTTACATATCATATGTAAAATTTGCACTGATTTATGCAGAACAATATAGAGAAAATGAATCCTGTCAATCATAAAACACTCTTTCGTTTTTAATCTCCTAGTTTACAAATAAAGCAAACTGCAAAATGCTGATATAAGAAAAAATATAAATATCTAATAAATCAAAGAGATAAAATGTCCTGCATATTGTTTATGAATTAAAAGTCTCAAATTGTCAGGTTATCCTTACTTGGACATTTTATGAAATCCAAATCATAGTTCAATGAGCTATTTTATTGACAACAATAAACTATCTCTAAAATATATAGATGGAAGAAAAAGACAAAATAACATACTACATTGAAGCATAAGCAAGAGTTGTAGCATGACATGCCTAACCCTAACATCTATGGTATTGGTATTATTATTATTATCATTATTATTTTATTAGCTTTTTGAGACGGGGTTTCTCTGTGTAATAATCCTGGCTGTCTTGGAATTCACTTTTTAGACCAGACTGGCCTCAGACTCACTGAGATCTGCCTGCTTCTCCCTCCTGAGTGCTAGTATTAAAGGTGTGTGCCACCACTATCCAGCTTGGTATTGGTATTATATTGGTAATATAATTGTATACAATAATTAATAATTATTGTATAATAAGTAATACATTGGTAAAGAAACCAGGTGGTATAAAATTAGATAGAACCATAAACAGAGACAGGAAAACAAGATCAGTACAATGGAGAAAAGATAGTACAGGGACAACTTGTCATCTACATGCAAATAAATGTGCCTTTATACAGACAGTACTAACATGCTTGCAATAATTAATTCAAAGTAAATCCGGACCAAAATGTAACATTCAGAGTTTTACCAAAGTATATTGGATATTATAAGAACACAAAAGAACACAAAAATAAGAAGTATTGCCACAAAGCATTTATGAGCAAATCAGTTTTGTTCATAATTTACAAAACATGGAAGCAACAAGCATGTGTTCTTCAGAAAGTGATAAATAAATTATGTAATGTCCAGGCCATGATATTATCCAGAGATAAAAATAAATGTATAGAATAAGTGGAAAAGGTGTGAAGATATGAATGGTATGAAAGAAATTCAAGTATATAATACTTATAAGAATATCCAATTTGCAATTTTGCTTTTATATGGTTGCAAAATATGGTCTCGTATAAAAGGCAGCATCAGGGAGAAATCAAATACTCAGTGCAGGAGAGTTAAGATGCATAGACTGAAAGAATTTATAGATCAGTCCAAACAATCCACATGAGTCTGTAATGGTGGGTAATATGTGCAATGACTTGAATTAAACAGAAGCATGGTATTATAGGAAACAAACCAAGTGCTGAAAGACAAACATCTAATAATTTGTCAAGTGGAAAATAAAAGCATGGTCTTTTAGAAGTAGAGTTGGAGACTAGCAAAGTTATCAGTTAGCAGAGATGGAGAGGTTTATAAATATGTTAAGGGGTAAATCACATAAATCTTAATTGCATAGAAATGCATATTCAGCAATTGTTTATGGCATGGTGACTATAGCTAATAACAATCTACTATATTCTTTAAAACAGTTGAGAGTCGGTTTTACTGCCTTATTATAAAAATGGCAGTTTTGTTAGGTATAACGTTAATTACCTTTAGTCATCACAGACTATACATACATACATATATAAAACACCACCATGTTGCATGGGATAAAATACATATTAGCCGTTTTTGTCCATTAACTGAATTAAGTAACTCTTTTAAGTAATGGAGGTATAACAAAAAACAGGGCATCAGCTTATAGAAGCATTTTGCCTAAATACCTAATTTGCAGTATGATTTTTCTTTCTCCTTTCAAGTCTTTCATTTCTGCTAACAATATAGACATGCTTGCTTGATGTGTCACAGAACAAATGTTAAAATATTTTATAGTATTTCATCTTTGAATTCATCTTGAAACTTAAAGCAATAAAAACATACATTCATAAAGTTCAGCAAGAGTACTCTATGTGTGTGAGTTACTTTGTGTGTGTGTGCGTGCATGTGTGTGTGTGTGTGTGTTCTAGAGAAAACAAGATGAGTGTGATTCGTTGTGACCAAAATGTTCCTTGATATGGCTGTTGTAAAGCAATGTCGGACATGTAACCTCATGTAAATCTCTTATGCTGCAACATAATAACCTGTCTTCATCTTTCAAGAGGACATTTATGATAACTGGACTGCCCAAATATCCTATTCTACAGAAGCTTCAGCGAAACTAAAGGACGAAGAAATCTGATATATAGTAAAATGCTTCCAAATTAGATGGTAGATGCAGGTACCTCTACAAAGACATTCTATCTCTTGTTTATGAAAGCCAGAGGCTATAAAAATTCTGTGTGCACTTATAAACTTCCAAGGTAAATTATGTAAATGTAGGTATGAATAATGGTGTATTTAGAGATGTTTACCTAATAAAAATTACAGGTTCACTTTTTGAAAGAAAGTGTGAATCTAAATACATGCCAAGTACAGAATAAATATCATATTAGCATACAAAGGGGCAAAAAAACTAGCTTACAAGGTTGCAGTTTGTGGAGTGAAAGAAGTGGTGGCACCATGATGCCAAGAACGAAGTAAAATTAAGGATGCAGAGAGACAGAGCAGTGAGAATGATCTATCTTCTGAAATATTGTAGCTCACCTTCTCTCTGATGTAAGGTACTCAGTCACTTTTCCAAGTTGACATAATTGAGAATGGAATTTGTCTTTTCCTTTTGAAACACATTTTCCACAGTGATCAACAATAAGTGCATACATTTAAAGATATAGAATGTAGTACTTTGTTTCATGGATTGACTATATACAATTAAATTCACCCTCATTTAACTTCTCCAGCCTCTCACCTACCTTTCGGAATCCTATTTCGCGATACTTTTACTTTTAGACATCAGTGTTAGGCGAGACTTTTCATGACTACATCACAGATTGCTTGTGTTATTGATGTTGTATGTCCTATTAACTCTGTGGGATAGAAAATGGTAGAGGAAAAAGAAAGCGGCTCTCCAGGGAGAGCAGCAGACAGTGAGGAAGATAAAAATAACCCACTTCCAGGGCAATTGTACTCCTTTAGCAGGCATCATTGCCAAACACACTTACCTTCTGTTTCTTTGAGTTCTATCTGCCTGAGGCTTAAAAGTCACTTGTCTGAGGCTCTGCAGCCCCCATTCTAGCAGAATAAAAAGTGAAATTCTATTCTCTCTGGAAGCTGTTTGGCCTCAAAGTGTCATATACTAAGTCACTTGTCATTCCTGCCAAATCATCCTGAGTACAATGCTGTAATTCAACAAAAATAAGTGCCCTTTTATATTCCTCGGGTTAATTTAAGGGTTGTGAATCACCTTGAAATATTTGAAGTCATTGCCAACATTTAAAAATGGATATTATAATAGAAAACATTACAATAGAATAATAGGAAAAAAACCTATCACTTTGTGAGTTTTTTTTTCATTTCTGCATCTAAATACTTAATAAGAAAAAATTTCAGAGAGCACAAGTTTATTCTGGCACATTATCAGAGATGTACATTCCACTATGTCAGGAAGAGCAGCACAGAAGGACTGGCAGAAGCCATAGGAGTTGCAGTGTGAGGCAGGTGACTGATCATGTGACAATGGTAGTCTGGAATCAGAAAGATGAATAGAGTGGGGGTGGCTATTAACCCCAAGACCTACACTCCTGAACATACCTCTTAAGTACTTGAAAACCACCTAAGATAGTATAGTTATCTAGGCACAAAAGTGATGTCATAGGTTGCCAGGTTTAATGTGAATTTCATGTGTTTTGATCATACTCACCCCTTTACCCACTGCTTTCAGAACCATGACCACTTCTGTATCCATTCAACGATGTGCTTATTTAATAGAATAAAGTTGGTTTAGAAAATAAATTACTGCCAAACTTTCATTATGTGTTGATTTCTTCATTTACTTTGTTTTTAGTTAAGCTCAGTTTGGCTCAAACTTGTTATGTAGTCAAGAACAACATTAAATTTAAGGCTTGTAGAAGCATGCTCAGCCAACATAGCACTTTTAAAATATAGGACCTTTTTATGACAAACTTTATAAGACCAGATTATACTTTTGGTATATATGAAAATGTGATGAAACTTCCTAAAAATATAACATATATAAAGGCAATCTAAATGAAATTTCCAAATAGTGGGAGAGATATAGTCCTAATTTGCCACTTCTTGTCACCAAAGCTTCCAGTACTGTGATTGGATTACATCTACTTCAGTTGTTTGCCAAAGGGGCCTCTTGGGAATACCCAAGTAACCAAGGTTGTTGCCAAGACTACAGGCTAATCCCCACAAATAGCAAGGCCTCATTGCTGAAGACAGTACCTACAGAACTCATTGAACATGAAGACATTGAGCTGGTGACTCAGACCCTTCATCCTTATGATCTACTATCTTTGCTATAGGAGGGTACTCTACGAAAACAGATGTGTAAACATTAGGTCAGCTACAAGCTCTTTATCTACAATGGCAAATAGTTACAAAATACCTGTGTGGTACTTTGAAGGTATTTGGCCCCATAATCTTATAGTGAGTGTCACTTTTAAGAGGTATGACTTTGTTAGCGTATGTATGACTTTGTTAGTGAAAAAGTGTCACAGTGGCAGAGGGTTTTGAGGTTTCATGGTGCGGGAGAATTGTCTGTGTTCTGTCAATCATGATTTAAATAAACACTGATTGGCCATTAGCCAGGATGTATAGGTGGGACAACCAGACAGGATGTAGAGGCAGAGCAAGGAGAATAGGAGAATTCTGGGAAGCTCTCGAGAGAGTCCTGCCTAGACCACTGAAGAAGCAGGATGTGACCTGACCCACCGAAAAAGGTACTGGGCCATGTGGCTAACATAGATAAGAATAATGGGCTATATAAGTTATAAGAGCTAATATGAAACCTGAGCTAATGGGCCAATCAGTTTATAATCTTCTGGAGACCTGTGTGTGATTTTCTTTGGGGTCTAAACGGCTGTGGGAACTGGGCAGGACAGAAGCCCTACAAACCAGGCCCTCATGTTACAGTTTCATATGCTTGGGATACTGTCCAAAGAGACAAATTACTGTTGCCTGCAAGATGGAGGACTTTCAGTTCCTGTACCACATCTCCCTTCATGCCTCCATGCACCCTACCATGAGATAATGGACTGAACTTCTGAAGCTGTAAGGAAGCTACCACAACTGAATGTTTTCTTTATAAGAGTTGCTGGGGTCATGGCGTCTTTTCACAGCAATAAAAACCCTAAGACACCCTGAAAGACATGCTAGTGTGATTGTATCACAAATCTTGTGGAAGTAACCAACCAATGACTGATCTGACTAAAGGCCCAATGCATAGATAGAATACATGCCCAGTATTGCTTGACCAAAAACCTGAGATACATAGCACAGGAACCTTAGGTAAAAATCAAACTAATATTCTAAATGAAAGAAAAAATATAAAAACAGGACTTCTAATGATATTCAGGTATCCTCACAGGTCAGTGCCTTGCTCCTCCATCATTAGATAAACTTTCTACTACAGTATAGATGGGAACAAATGTAGAGACCCACAGCAAAACATTGCACAGAGAGTGAGGGACAATGAAATACTCATCACTAATGGGAAGTTTCCATCAAATCCTTCCCTTTTCACCTCAGGGAACTCCACAGAAAAGGAGGATAAAGAGTATAAGAGCTAGAGGGGATGAAGAAAAAAAAGGCCCTGTTTTATTTTTTTATTTTAAAAGAAAACAAAGTATCTTTTTCATTTTATATAGCAATCCCAGTTCCCTCTCCCTCCCGTCCTCCCATTTCCTCTACCTACTCCCACCCCACCCCATCCATTCTTCAGAGAGGATAAGGAACATTGCCTTGGTGAAGAAGGTTCAAGGCCCTCTCTACTATATCTAGGCTGAACAAGCCCTTCATCCAAAGAGAATGGGTTCCCAAAAAGCCAGTATAAGCAGTAGGGATAAGCCTTAGTGCCACTGCCAGTGACCCTGCAGTCTGCCCCAGCCATACAACTGTCACCCACAATCACAGTATCTAGTTTTGACCTATGCTGGTTTCTTACATGTCGGGCTTGAATTGGTGATGTCCCATTGGCTCAGGAGCTATTTCTATTTCAGGAAAAAACCTGTAAACTGTTTCAATGGGTGTTCCCATCATGCTCTTCACCTCTTTGCTCATATTCTCACTTCTCTCACTCTTCAACTGAACTTTGCAAGCTCAGCCCAGTGCTCCACTGCAGGTCTCTGCCTGTTTCCATCAGTTACTGGATGAAGGTTCTATGGTGACATTTAAGATATTCATCAAAAGGACCTTTACGTCAGCATGAGCAGAGCTCTTATGAGCCCTTATGCACCAGGACCTCTATGTATTCATTATGGTTTCCAGTTTATTTAAAGTTTCTACAAGATTCCTAAGAGTACAAACAAACAAGTGGGTCACAGACTCTTGTGCATTCTCTTTGGCTCTTTTCCTTCTGTTGATTTGTCTTGTCTAACTCTGGTATGATAGTTTCTATCTATTATTTTTATTTTAAAATAATAAATGAAGGAAGGAGAGTGGGAAGGAAGGAAAATCTAATGTCTAGGGTATAAGTTAACTATCGAACTTTCATTTATACCTGCAGGAAGAGGAAAATAAGTTTTCTCTTATGGAGTGTCACTGGGCATATCAGCCACTCCAAGCAGACCTTATGCTGAGGAGGAATTGACAAATATCTAGGGGACTCCAAAGATTGTTTGTTTGTACGTGGGAGGTGTGTGTGTGTGTGTGTTCTTTTATTTGGTTATAATTTGGTGTTTTATTGCTGTCACTTTCTCTTTGTATTTTTCATTTTGTTTTCTCAGTTTGGAAGGGTTTTGTTGTATTGGGTCTTTTTTTTTTGGAAAAGCTTATAATTGTGTGGATATAGAGGGAGATGATATGGAAGGATGTGGTGGAGGGCAAGAACATTTTTAAAATACCTTTAATTTAAAAATGTTTTAAATAATAAGAGAAAGGAAAATGTGAAGAACATTATATATTATAATAAAAATTTCACAATATTCAACTTTTTTATATTAAATAATGTGCATCATTTTTCACAAATGTAAAATTTTATAACTGCTAATTGATGAAATAAAAATTAATCTATGAAACTTCATTCTGCTGCAATCTTTTTAATTTAAATTCTTTTCTCAGATATATTTATTCATTTACATATGCCTGTGTGCTTGAGAGTAAGTATTTGTATCTCATGTGACCAGTGATTCCAGAGGCCAGAAGAGTTACAGGCAATTTTGATTCATTTGACATGTGTACAGGGAACTGAGCCTGGGTCCTCTAGAAGAGGATGACAACTTTAAACTGCAGTCCCTAAATTAATTTCTTAAAGCACATATATATAAAATATGTTATATTCTATAAAAGAACATATGTATTTTCAAAGATTGTTTTATAAATTTCTTTGGAATATTTGAAGATAAGAGAATATTTTGGAATATTTTTAGCTGGCACTATTCATGAGAATTGATTTTATAAACTATCACTATCTTGATGATTTTATCAGAGTAGGTTTATATTGTATAGAAAGTAGATGGGAAAATTAATATAATTATCTTTCTTAAAAATGTAAGAGCAGTACATTCCCCATATGTCTTCAGGGTATTCAGGTTTTGATACTGTATATACAATGTGTACTTGTTCAATGTGGCTATTGTCCTCAGCAGGCTTCATGGTGTTGAAGCAAAAACAGCATGCTTTGGAGAAGTCGAATATTCTGCTTGTATGTAGGACAAAATTCCTCTGCTTTCTTATTTGTGGGTCCATTCTCAACACACAAGAAGGGTATTCAAAAGAGAGGAGAAAAAATCCATCTCAAATATATATCTGCCTGTAGTGTCAGAAATAATAAAATTATGGCACTAAATCAAATTTGTTTAGTTTAGTTTTATTGAAATAATAAAGACTCAGATACCTGAATTCTTGAAAATTTATATAAGGATTTATACAGACCTCCATTTTTTAACAGTATTCTTCTGGTCCTTATGGGGTCCTCTACATATCTTTTAATGTATATATATCATATAGATACATATGCAAATATATTTGTAAAATATATAATGCACACATGTATAATATTTATATATGTACATATGTATTTGTAAAAACTGCATATAGATTTATTTGCCTGTGACTATTTGAAACAATACATAAGCTTTCATACTTTCCTTTGCTCATTCCTGAAATGCAACATAAATATACATATATATACCCACTTCTAGAAAAGCAGCCAAATGATCCAGGCAACAGATGGGAAACTCAGAGCCCATGTGTTCACATTCCAACTATGCCAATAACTTGCTGGGTGATCTTGAGCAAGCTACATATCTTCAGCTAATTGCCTTCCCTCTAAAAGAACAGAGCCATAGGGTTGGATATTAGCTTTCAGAAGCCAAGTAATGAATTTGTCCCACCATCCTTCTTAATATGGAAAACATATTCAAATAATAAAGAGCTGGAATTGATCTTATTATTATTGCAAAATCTCATTAGGCCTTTCCTGCTGTTATGAAGGCTATAACCAAATGCTTTATAAAACCCACCTCTTAAATATAAACTGAGACAAGGAACAAAAGGAAAACATAAATACATCTAGTTGCCCCACAAAAAATATAAGCAGACAATAAATGCACAGTATAGTCCTCAGTATAATTAGTCATTAAAAATGGAAAATAAGCTAACCCAGTAAGATTTCATCTCATAACCAGTATAATGACTAAAGCTTGAGAAATTCCACAGAAGACAGAGAGAAAGAATTGTAGGAGCCAGAGGGTTCAAGGACAGCAGGAGAGAGCAGTCCACATAATCAACAAAACAGGACTCATAGGAACTCCCCAGGACTGAAGCAGCAAACACTGAGCCTGTATTGCTCTGTTCTAGGTCCTTTGCATACATGGTATGGTGGTTTACCTTGGGGTTTTGTTGGATTCCTAACAGTGGGATTGGCAATGTCTCTGACACTTTTGCCTTCTCATGCACTCTGTTTCCACCTTCTAGGGGCTTAACTACCATTTATATGAGGTTTTATGCCTAGTGTTATTCCATTTCTTTGAATCTGTGTTCCATTGATACCACTAGGAGACCTGTCCCTTTCTGAAGGGAAAAAGAGAAACAGTGGATGTGTGGGAGACCAGAGGGGGGTAGACTGGAATGTGAAGAGAAAGAAGGCAGCCATGGGGATGTATTGTATAAGAGGAGAATAAATTTAACAATTAAAAGACAGAAAAGACCAATACTAAAGAATATGGAAAAATTAAACTAGTATTATAATGATAGTAAGATTATTAAATGCAGGAATTCCTTTGGAAAACATTTGGACTGTTCTTCAACATGTTAAAATTATATTAAGTAGTGTAATATTAAAGACAAATGAAGAACATTGAAAACATGTCCCTCTAAAAACCTATAGAGTACTGTTTTAATATCTGTCAAGAATAACTACACAGTAAAAACATCCAATTTCCTTTATGCATAGGCAAAGTATGATCATTTATATTACAAAGTATTATTCAGTTAGAAAAGAATGATTCATTAAAAGATATTTCAACATTAAGTAGTGAAACCTGGATTTGAATATCTCCCAAAGTCGCATGTGTTGAAGTGTTCTTTATGGAGATTACATGAGAATGCTATTGTGTGTTGTGTTGTAGGAGGCCGCTTGCTTGTTTCTCGCTGCTCAGACTCCCAAAATAACCACTCAAAAACTGTAGTAATTAAATCACTGCTTGACTTATTAGCTCTAGCGTCTTATTGATTAGCTCTTACATATTAATTTAAAACATTTCTATTAATCTGTGTATTGCTAGGTGGCTGTGGCTTACCAGCTAGGTTCTGAATCATCTGTCCAAGGTGGAGGCTACACGGCTTCTCACTGACTCCACCTTCTGTCTTTCAGTATTCAGTTTAGTTTTCTGCTTAGCTGGGTTCTGCCCTGCTATAGGCCCAAAGCAGTTACTTTATTAATCGATGGTAATCACAGCATACAGAGGAGAACCCAACATCAGTGATGTTTCAGAGAAGTTGCTCAAAATTTAAGATGTGGTGCCTGATGAGTTTAAGATTAATTCTTACATTAATACGTGGCACTTTGTATGGTCCTTTATATAAGTCTGTACATGTATTTGTAGAAAATTTGGGGTCCCAATCACTACTCTTGCTTCTGGCAATGATGTGATCATACATAGTTCATAGTCTACTTCTACTATTTTGTGTTATTTCTTCATGCATTTAGAGCAAGTGATCCAGTAAAATATGAACTATAATATTCACAGCTGTGAGGCAAATACATTTTTCTATTTATAAGTTAATAATATGTTATTTGTTATAATGTCAGAAAATATGGTTAAGAACCTTGAGGATATCTGAATAAGTTCAAAGAAAACAGTCATAAAATGTCACACCTCATATAATCTTATTTTTCTAATAGGAAATAAGAATAAGAAAGTTTGGAGAGACAAAAAGTAAATGGTATTTTCTAGAACTGGCTTAGTCTTGCTCAATTTTACCCCAGTCTTCACATTTTAATAGACTTTGCAAAGTTTTCAGGTGACCTTAGGATGCTTTTTAAAGAACATAGAGCCCAAGAAAAGGGTTTTTTCTCAGATTGCTAATGTGATAAACAATTTAAGTACTATTATTACTAGACTGCACTTTTGGTGAGATAATGCTGTAGATAAGCATCATCACCATATGTCTCTCTCTCTCTCTCTCTCTCTCACACACACACACATATATATACATATATATTAATACACACACACACACACACACACACACACACACACACACACACACACATATAAGAAATATCTCCTAAGAGTTTGAATGCTGAACAGTTGGTGCCCAGCTGGTGGAACTATTGAAAACACCAAATGATCAATGTTCTCATTTTATCATGGAGTTTCACTAAAGGTTTTCTAGCTGAGTTGGCTACTCCCTTAACTTTTTTTTTTATTTTTGCTTCCATGGAGTAAGATATATCATCTTCCATACCCTAAAAGGAGATGAATGTTCGACAGCTGTCCAGAGACAACCTTTTAACATAGAATTATCATTCAAAAATGTAGAATTTAATTAAACAAATTGTCTTTGTCATCTGAAAGACCACTACATAGGACTTTGTGTACTTTATTCTAATAGCTGATGCATTTTCTTGATATGTTCAATGATATTAGTTCCACTGAGATATATAAATTATATTGTAGTGTTTAAAGAACAATGCTTAGGAAAGAAGGTCAATTTGGATCTTCATTCTACATTAGGTACATTAAAACTGCTAATGATTGCTTTTAGATACCATGACTATCTCATGACCCAGGATATACTATCTGGATTCATAGGCTTGGACATTTGTTACATATTTTTATAGTCAGGCAAAATCTTTATAGAATTATGATGAGCTAAAGATATCTGAACATTTTCAATACTCTTTTATTTTTTTCTTTCTGAATCCATAGGTCTTAGTAGCCAAATATTAGGAATAAATACATTTTAAATGGCTTTTGTCTAGAAATTTCCTCTTTTCTATCATTTCTACTAATTAGTATCAGACTTAGATATTGCAGAGCTCTTAGTTAGGGACACTAGACTCACAACTGCAGGACTGATCTGCTCAAGACAATAAGCACCCCAATGTAAAGACAGTCATGCAGCCTAGTGTCCCTAGTGCATAACTTTGCAATTTGGTTAGACCATCTCTAGCTACTTTATCATGGAAATATGCATGAAATCAACATTGGATTTACAGTTGCATTTTATTTGGTGGTGGTGTTAAAAGTCAAAGATACTGGTCAGGTATTGTAGAGTTTCCAGGGTAAAGTCAAGAGGATGACAAACTATAGGGCAACCTTGTATATATGACAAGATTATCTCAAATACCAAGAAGGACTAGGAAATCCAATCTTCTTTGATTGAAAAGAAATTTGTCCCACTGACTTAAGTCCAAATATTAAATTCAGAGAAATCACATAATTGAGATTTGGGATAAAAAAGAGAATAAAAGGGTAAGAAATGTTTATAAAACCCATAAAAATAATGTTCTGTTTTACTATTCACAGAAACCTAAAGGAATTTTACCATTAAAGACAAATAATCTACTTCACTTATACTTCTGAGGTTAAATTGTTTCAATCTTTGTGAGAAGAGTCTAAGGAATCTGATATGGTGAAAAATATTTTGCAAACAGTATGTCAGTGAGATTCTGTGAAGAGGTCAAGACAGACTAAAGTGTGATATCAGTTAGCAGATTCTGTATGTTTTATTTTTGTTGCAAATTATTCAAAAGGAGACTTCAAAATATAATCAAAAAGAGCAAAAAACATTATTCCCTTATGACCTGGAGATACCGAAAATTGAAGGTGTCAATTAAAAAAAAACACAAAGATTGGCACATTCAAAGCTCTGGGAAGAAATGTGTTTCTTGACTCAATGTGGTTCATGGAGAAGCCGTTATTCATTTTGTAATTCCATGTTTTCTATGGGCTTTTGACATTCACATGGATGACAATTGTGCTTTTCAGAACCCTGGGGTTGTGGTGCAATTAACATAGCAGTGGAGTAGATTTCTTCAGTGAACTGATGATGCAGACCAGAAGTCTCACTCCACAAGTTTTTATCACAGCACTAAAGTAAGAGAAGAAAAATAATTGTAATTATAAACCTAAGGGCAATGAGATAATTTAAAAAATGTTCTTTTCCTCATGCTTTGCCAGTTGGACTTCAGAATGCAGAGATGCATAGTGAAGAATGATTGAATTAAAAAGTATTTCTCCTTATTTTTTCAGACCAAAAGGAAACTGTACTGAGATTAAAAGAAAAGCAAAAAAAAAATGATTTATCTAGAAAAAAGATTTTTTTTAGAAAATGAAGAATGTCTCAATTAAATTTATAAAATAAGGATGACTATTAAAATATAATGACGTTAAAAAGCCAAAGGTGCTAAGGATGAAAGCACTTCCCTTCTTGGTCATGTTTTAAAGACATATTCAAGTATGTAAAATTATGATTTGGAAGTTTTCCATGGATAATTTTGTGAATAGAGAAAATATATTTAATCATAAAATCCAACAGTATTTTGGTTGTTGGTATGATTTTTTCATTTGTTTAGCAAAGTTTAAAAACATTCAGGAAAAAAAATTAGAAGTATGAGATCTAAGTATATGTAGAACTTCCTGTTTAAAACCGACAATGTAAGTGAGAAAGCAGGCAACCTTTGTGCTTTCAGAAAATCTTGGACTGTTTGTGGGACCGTAGAAAAATTGATGCAAAATTAAAAAGCATAAAACAGTATATTATACATAATTAGTACAATTTTCAATAGATATTTAATTGATTTTATATAAAATTAGCCTTTTTGCAGAAACAAGAAATATTTGAAAGAACAGAGAGCTTTTAAAATTCTAAATTCAAATACTATACCTCTTTCTCCAAACAATTACTAAACCAGAATCAAGAATAACACAACATTACAGTAAACATCCATTTGGACCAAAGCAAAGTGAAATGGAGGATAAGATAATATATCAACTACAATATTATATTTTCCTTACAGCAAGTTAAAAAAGTTAATTTAGCTCTAAAAGCAAATTAACTTTAAAAATATGTATCATGATTGAATGCAGTACAGGACTAATAAAAAAAATAATTCTCCAAAGCATTTGCTCACAGCTCACTCACAAGATTAAGTATCAGACCAAAAATTAAGTGTTGCAGGAGGCCACTTGTTCATTCCCGGCTGCCCAGACCCTAAATAATCACTCAGAAGCTCTATCATTTGAATCACTGCCTGGCCAAGAGCTTAAGCATATTTTTAGCTAGCTCTTACATCAAATTTAACCAATTTCTTTTAATCTGTGAATCGCCATGTGATTGTGGCTTACCGGAAAGGTTCTGTCTGGTATCTGTCTCTGGTGGGCCTACATGTCTTCTTTCTGATTGTGCCTTCTTTCTTCCAGCATTCAGTTTAGTTTTACCTGCTTAGCTCTACGCTACCCCATCACCAAGATATAAGCAATAGTATTCATAGTATACAGAGGGGAATTCCACATCAACTAAGTTCTCATCAGATTTGGGGATTCAGTTTCAAGTCTACCAGTTTTAGTTAGAAATACTCTTGTGAGTAATTTTCAAATCAATACATAGGATTAAGACAAATAAATCTTAAGAAGAAGGGATATCAAGCCTGTGGGCTGGAAAGGTGTCTCTGTACTTGAGGCATCTGCTGCACAAATGTGAATGCCTCAGATTAAATCCTAGAAACCAAGTAAAGCCTAGCATGTTAGCACCCATCTGTAATACCTGAACTATTTTTTCATATTCTTTTATTTTTCATTCAAAAATTTACACTTCCTCCCCTTCTCCCAGTCCCCTCCCACTCCCCCACTCCCTCTTCTACCTCCCCCTGCATCCTTAAGAGGGGGCAGGGTACCCTGACCTGTGGGAAGCCCAAGGCCCTCCCCCATCCATCCCAGCCTGGGAAGGTGTGCATCCAAATAGACTAGGGTCCCAAAAAGCCAATACATGCAGAAGAGATAGGTCCCAGTGCCATTATCGATGGCTTCTTAGTCTGCCCCCATTGGCCGCCACATTCAGAGTCCGGTTTGATCACATGCTCGTTCAGTCCCTGTCCAGCTGGATTTGGTGAGCTCCCATTAGATCAGGCACAGTGTCTCAGTGGGTGGACCAGCCCCTCATGGTCCTGACTTCCTTGCTCATGTTCTCCCTCCTTCTGCTCTTCAACTTGACCTTGGGAGCTCAGTCCATTGCTCTGATTGGATATGGGTCTCTGTCTATATCTCCATCCATCGGACAAAATTTCTATGGTGATAATCAAGATATTAATCAATGTGACTATGGGTCAAGTCTAGATCAGGCACCCTCTTCTCTGCTGCCCAAGTACCTAGCTGGGGAAATCCCTGTGGACACCTGGGATCCCATAGGGCCAAGTCTCTTGCCAATCCTAAAAAGACTTCATTAATGAAGATATCTTATTCTCTTTTCTAATATCTGCCCTTCCTCCATCTACACCCTCCCACTCCTTCAAGCTCTCCCCAGTCTTTCCCTTCTCCTTTCTCCTTCCCTCTCTCCCCTTCCCCCAATCCTACCCACACCCTTATCCCCACACCCATGCTCCCAACTTTTGCCCAACAATCTTGTTTGCTTCCAATATCCAGGAAGATCTATATATGTTTTTCTTTGGGTTCACCTTGCTATTTGGCTTCTCTAGGTTGTTTCCAGGTTCAGTGTGGTCGGATTTATATGAGGTTTTTAATCCATTCGGACTTGAGTTTTTGCGTGGTGATAGATAAGGATCTATTTTCATTCTCCTACAGGTTGACATCCAGTTATGCCAGCACCATTTGTTAAAGATGCTTTCATTCTTCCATTGTATAATTTTACCTATACTCCTTAATGTGTTTCACATAATAGAAACAGAAGGGTCATTGCCAAACTCTTTTTATGAAGCTGCAATTACCCTGATACCAAAACCACACAAAGACACAACCAAGAAAGAGAATTACAGACCAATCTCACTCATAAACATCAATGAAAAAATTTTCAATAAAATAATGGCTAACCGAATCCAAGAACACATCAAAAAAATCATCCATTATGATCAAGTAGACTTCATCCCAAATATGCAGGGCTGGTTCAACATATGAAAATCTATCATTGTAATCCATTATATAAATAAACTGAAAGAAAAAAAAATATGATCATTTCATTAGATGCTGAGAAAGCATTTGACAAAATTCAACACCCCTTTATGATAAAGGTCTTGGAGAGATTAGGGATACAAGGTTCATATCTAAATATAATAAAAGCAATATACAGCAAGCCAACAGCTAACATCAAATTAAATGGAGAGAAACTCAAAATGATTCCACTAAAATCAGGAACAAGACAAGGCTGTCCACTCTCTCCATATCTCTTTAATATAGTGCTTGAAGTTCTAGCAATAGTTATAAGACAGAATAAGGAGATCATGGGGATTTGAATTGGAGAGGAAGAAGTCAAACTTTCGTTATTTGCAGATGATATGATCGTGTACATAAGTGACCCCAAAAAGTCTACCAAAGAACTTCTATAATTGATAAATACCTTCAGTGATGTGGCTGGATATAAGATCAACTCAAAAAAATCAGTAGCCCTCCTATACACAAGGGATGAAGAAACAGAGAGGGAAATCAGAGAAACATTACCATTCACAATAGCCTCAGATAGCATAAAGTATCTTGGGGTAACACTAACCAAGGAAGTAAAAGATCTATTTGACAAGAATTTTACAACCTTGAAGAAAGAAGTCGAAGAGGATACCAGAAAATGGAAGGATCTCCCATGCTCCTAGATTGGTAAGATCAATATAGTAAAAATGGCAATTCTACCAAAGGCAATCTATAGATTCAATGCAATCCCCATCAAAATGCCAACAAAATTCTTCATAGACCTTGAGAGAACAATCACTAACTTTATGTGGAAAAACAAAAAGCTCAGGATAGCCAAAACAATCCTATACAATAAAGGAAGTTCTGGTGGCATTACCATCCCTGACTTCAAACTCTATTACAGAGATACTGTAATGAAAACAGCTTGGTACTGGCATAAAAACAGAGACGTTGTCCAATGGAATCGAATCAAAGACCCAGATATTAATCCACAAACCAATACCTGAACTCTTAAAGAGAGAGGAGAACTAGCAGCAGAAGTATCCCTTGAGGCATCTAGGCCAGATACAATGAAATTCATAGCACAAATAACACGAAACCTGTCTCAAACAAGGTGGAAGACGAGACTGTTCTTTGAGGTTATCCTAGGACATCCACACATACACTGTGGCCAGTGTACCTGTATCAAAACACATGAATGTATACACATATGCAAACATGTACTTGCGCTTAAACAAACAAACACACAAAAATAACTGAGCTTAACTCATCTTTTAGGATGTTGTTTTCTTGATCATTTTAGGTATGATCATTGACATGAAAATTCAACAAGAAGAACATCACTAGAGCTTTCTAGAAGAAAAAAAAATGTTTTAAAAGTCCTGCATATGATGTGGAATTGGGAATCTAAGGAGCAGTAACATTTACATGACTATGTACCTGTGGAGTTTCATGTTTCTAATTGAAGTATCATGAGATTTCAATACAACGTGTGGCCTTAAATAATTGTCTTTAGTGAGGGTTTCTATTGCTGTGAAGAGACACTGTGACTGTGGTGACTCTTACAATGAAGAACATTTGACTGGGGCTACCTTACACTTTCAGAGGTTAAGTCTATTTTGGTAGGTGGCACACAGGCAGACATGATGCTGGAGAAGGAGCTGAGAGTCCTACATCTTGATTTGCAGGCAGCAGAACCAACCCTGTCACAGAGTGCAAGCCGGAGCAAAGGAGACCTCAGAGCCCACATTCACAGTGGCACACCTCCTCCAATAAGCCCACACCTACTCCAACAAAGCTACATCTCCCAATAGTGCCACTCCCTATAGGAGGCCTTTTTTCAAACCTCCACAATAATCCTCATATCTGTTTCATCTGTGTTTTACCTTGAACTGACTTTATGAATGAAAATTTAGTAGCGCTGATTTGTAAATATATGATGTCAGGCAAACCAAACGAAAGCATAAACAACAAAAAACTCTTCAGAGAGTGCAGGGAGAGGAGACAGGGAGAGGAATTGTCACCCATACAAAATTACACAGTTTTGCAAAAGTTAGAACCATTTCAATGCCAGGGAAAAGAGAGAAGACTGCTTTCTTGACCAAGAAGGGAGGACAGCTGACATACCTACAAGATGACTTTTCAAGTGGAGTTTGGACAACTTGTATTGAGCAGCACTGTGAAAAGTCTGAATCCTCAATACTTCCCCTTCCATATCATGCTTTTCCTCCAACATGTACCTCTTCTCAACGGTGACTCATTACTTTTTCTTAGAAATATTTTTATAGAGGTCACATTGAGGTTACATACTGAGGTAATTGGACTTCCTTTCTTGAACTGGTGAAGTGTGGAAGACATAAAAAAAATAAAACCCTGAAAATTGGCTTGCTTCAACTTTTGAGGTATTTCTTAAAACTAACTTCTAAAGAAACATCTAGAATTTTCAAAGAAACCCAAGGGATGCCTTTGTGCTTTGCCAAGAAGTTTCAAATAAGCTACTTGCTTTGATTGTTTTATCCACAAAATCATAAAGTCTGATGTATTGGTTTATACTCTGATAGTGCTTCATACCTAAGCAACAGGGCTGAGCAGCTGATAATCGCCATTGGATTCTGACAATTTGAAAATGTTATTTTCAGTTTTTCCAATTGTTTTATTTCTGCATATTTCCATATACTACTAGTTTGTATTTCACATTGTTTTGTACTGTGGGGTTTGAGTTTTACATTATAAAATTCAAGTTCTCTAATTTTCTCCTCAAATAACCCTTGTATTGTTCTACCCCTTTCTACTTTTTTAAAAAAAATATTTTATTTTATTACTTTAAAAATAATCCAAATTCCCACTCCCTTCTTTCCTTCCACTCCCTTCCCACTCCCTCCACACACCCTCTCAACCCACACCCTCCAATCCTAAGAAAGGGTAATGGACCCTGCCCTGTGAAAAGTCCAAGGCCCTCCTTACTACATTTAGTCTGAGCACGGTATACATCTAAAGAGAATAGGATCCCATGAAGCCAGTATATGCAGTAGAGACAAAGCCCAGTGTCACTATCAGTGGCCCCTCTCTCTGCTCTAACTGTCAACCACATTTAGAGGGACTAGTTTGTTCCCATGCTGGTTCTCTTGTTTCAACTTTTTCTTTCAGTATTGTTCCACTAATTTTAGACTCTCTGCCTATGGTAACACTATCTACTCAACAAACTTTCTGGATGAAATGATGCATTCCTCTTGTCAATTTTCACCATTGTTCAGTGTCTATCCTCAATTGTTGTCTGTCTCTAGCTTTTTGAGACACAAAACCTGAAGGTCAATGATTCCACCAGGCTGACTGGAAAATGAACTTTAGTGATCAGAATAACCCTGTACTTGCATGCCTGGAGATACAGGAACATGCTGAAACAACATTTTTTTAACATGGGTTCTGAGGGAACTAGAATAGGTATTTATTTTTGCATAGCAGACACTTTACCACTAAGCCATTTCTCTAGCCCCAGTTATTAAAATTTGGAGTTAAACCTTTTCTGTGAAGCTGATAGCCTTATGTTTGAAAACATGATGTTGCTCAATTTGGTTGTTCCCTTGAGGTGAGAGGAGTGTCTTATGGACATAGGACCAAATCTCTTTAAAGGGGTTAAGCTAGTTGATTATGTCTCCAAGGGGCATAAAAATAAAAAAAGCACTAGCTGTTTGAGAGGTGGGAAATCATATGCCATAGGAATTTCC
Organism: Ondatra zibethicus; assembly: GCA_004026605.1. NCBI lineage: Eukaryota > Metazoa > Chordata > Mammalia > Rodentia > Cricetidae > Ondatra > Ondatra zibethicus. Next base: position 40,753 of record PVIU01016421.1, read on the forward strand.
TTCCACTATGCTGAAAATACAGGAATAGGGTAGCTTTAGGTGGAGGAAGATAGCACAAATAAGATTCCAAAGAGTGACCTATGGCCTACCCCTACTTCAGTTTCATTGTCTTTTCTACAGAACCCTGCAACCTTTTATTGAAAACAACTTTTCTTATTACGACTATATCTTGATGATGATTTTCTTCCTTCTACACATTCTGGTTCCTCCAGACCTCCCTTCCTATCCAGATCCAATCCCTTTCTGTTTTTCATTAGAAAACAAACAGATATTAAAACAGCACTTCTAAATGAAAAAGCCCACCACATGACCCAGTGACTAAGTAGAGTATGAGAAATGACAAACCATGTCACAGAGTTAGGGCTGAAAGACACAGTTTGGAAATAAAGCATCATTTTCTTCATCATTTTGAAGTATTAAAATATGATAATTGTGCCTAGATATCACTGATTAGGAAACATTTCATAAAGTGTTTAATATTTATGACCACATGTCTCTGAAAATTATCAACACTGATTATGATTACAATTATAAGAAACATTAAATATTAACATGTTATTAAATAGTATAATAATTATCCAGATTGAGGATTCAAGCATTCATACATAAAGAACTTGTTCAAACAGATGAGATATGATTCTTCCAAATTACTGTAGGTTTTCTAAGACCATATTAAGGTAAATACACTATAACTTGAAAAGTAGAATGAGCTGTTTGTAACTATAACGAAGAGTCCTTTTTAAAGGAAAACTTCGGAAAAGTTTTGGATTGTTACTCATGGCCTATTAAACTCTGGTAAAATAAATTACCATGAAATAATCAGATACCAACAACTTTCCTGAAACACAACTTTTCCTCAAGACATCTGCAAAAACTCCAGCCAAATAAACAATAAAAATTAGGTTGAAGTTGATGCTTGAAAGCAAATCTTATGAGAGAAATGTAAACTTTTTCTAATGCTAAACCCTGCAAGACTTTCTCAAATGAGGTTTCATTGAAAAATATTTCAACATCAAAGGCTACAAATATTGGAAACTGAGATATTGCTCAGTCAGTAAGATACCTTCCATAAAAGCAAGAGGACAAAGGTTCAAATGTTCAGTACCACCACATAAATGCTTCAGGGAATACTGAGAATATCTACAACTTAAACCCTTCAGGGCAGAGATAGGTAGATCCCAGGAACTAACTGGCCAGGCACAGTAGTTATATATGTGTGTTTCAGGTTCAGTGACAGACCCTATCTCAATTTCAGTAGATAGGAGACTAAATAAGGTACTTAACATAGACCTCATTCATGCATGTACACACATATACATATGCACTCACATACCCTTATTTAAAAATGAACAAATAAAAACACATTCTAAGTTAATGCTGAAAAGCAAGTCAAGATTAGTAAAAGTAATAATAAAAATCCAATGTAGTATTAACCCAATCAAAATAACCATATAATGGCTACTTAGAATTTCTTAATATTATTGTTTTTATTGAGCTATATGTCTTTCTCTACTCTCCTCCCTTCCTCCCCCCACCCCTTCTATCTCTCCCAGGATCTCCATGCTCCTAATTTACTTAGGAGATCTTGTCTTTTACTGTTTGCCATGTAGATTAGATCCATGTGTATCTCTCTTAGGGTCTTCTTTGTTGTCTTAGTTCTCTGGTATTATGAATTGTAGCATGGCTTTTCTATGCTTTATGTCTAAAAGCCACTTATGAGTGAGCACATATTATATTTGTGTTTCTGAGTCTGGGTTACTTCACTCTATACGATGTTTTCTAGATCCATCCGTTTGCCTGCAAATTTCAAGATGTCATTATTTTTTCCCACCATGTAGTACTCCTTTGTGTAAATGTACCAAATTTCTTTATCCAACTTTGGTCTAGGGGTATTTAGGTTGTTTCCAGATTCCATAATGTACTATGAACATAGTTGAGCACGTGTCCTTGTGGTATGGTTGGGCATCCTTCGGGTATATACTCAAAAGTAGTATGGCTGGGTCAATTGCCCATCAAAATCCCAGCAAAATTCTTCACAGACCTCAGAAGAACAATACTCAACTTCATATGGAAAAGAAAAAAATTCCAGGATAGACAGAACAATCCTGTGCAATAAAAACTTTTAGAGGTATAACAATCCCTAATTTCAAACTCTATTACAGAGCTACAGCACTGAAAACACCCTGGATTTGGCATTAAAAATGGACAGGAGGACCAACAGAATAGAATCAAAGACCTGGTTATCAATCTATACACCTATGAACATCTGACTTTTGACAAACAAACAAAAAATATAAAATGGAAGAAAAGAAAGTATATTCAACAAATGGTGCTGGCATAACTACTCATCAACATGTAGGATAATCAAATAGAGCCATATCTATGGCCATGCACAAAACTCTAGTCCAAATAGATCAAAGACCTCAGCATAACACTAATCACATTGAACCTCATAAAAGAGAAAGTGGGAGCTACATTTGAACACATTAGCACAGGAGATCACTTTCTAAAAAAATACTACTTAAAATTCTAAAGTTTTTAATATATACATATAAAGAATAATATAAAACACTATTAATTCACTTAAACAAATGTATAAAATTGAGAAAGATGTACACAAAATCAGAAACTCATTGAATAGGTTGAAATATAGTATAAGATCAAATAAATATCTTAATTTGTTTGCTTTAATGGCTCCTCCTAAATTTGCCCAGAATTCATTTTAAATGAATCTAATTTGACATCTTTCTTGGAATATCTATATTAAGCTACATGAATTAGTCAATATTACTCTGTTAATATAGTTCACATGATTACCATATTTTACATAAATGTACCTTAAGTTTTAAAAACATTCACTTTTCTAGGGTGGCAAACATCTAAAATTCCATCACTAAGAGAAGGCTTTCCATTGTTTACTAGTTGAACTATTTTATTCCAGACTAGAATAAGGCAAAGTTCGCCTGAAATAGGTTCAAGAAATATATATTTCTACATAAATTTACCTACCCAATTAACACAAATAACTAAATAATCAGTGACTATGCTTGTAATTACCCATTTATAACAGTGATATGCACGCATACATCTATGAAATACTGGACATCGTGATACCCTTCAAGGTGAAAGTAATTTCAGTTGCTTATTAAGCTGACAGAGATGATAATTTATTTAAATTTGAAGACTTTAACACAAAAAAGTCCCTCTGTCTCTATTCCTTAACCAGCCTCTCCTCTCACCAGACAAATGTACGGATTTTGATGAAGTACCCCTCATGTAAGCTTAAAAAAATCATTTTACTATATTGTTTTCTTCATTATGATAATTTTTCACATAATTAGCTATTTACTTTAAAATATATGTATGACATTGAAAATAAAGAACCATTAAATGCAAATATTCAATAACATTTAATAATAGAAAGTACATAAATCACATTTATGTAAATTTAAATGTTTTAATTATGTAAAGGTGTTTATTTTAAGTTAAGTCAATGAACAGTGTATTAAACTGCAATAAAGTGAATATACTATCAACTCCAGGAAGCTCCTTAAGTATTTGTAATGGACATCTTTCTGTATTTAGGATTTCTTACACAAAGGAAAGATGATGTGAACTCCAGAGCAGCATGGGTTTTAATCAGCTTTTAATTTACAGATTTTGAAACAATTTCCTTTACAAGTCCTGAAAGGACTCTTGCACTATAAGCAAACGAGGCCTTCTGCTTTTTCCATCTTGGATAACTATAAGGAAGTATGATCGTGGCAATGAACTTTTCATTCTCTCTTTCTTCATGTATGTTGAATGTGGTACACACATGCCACAGTAGGTGTGTGCTGATCCAAAGGCAACCTATGTCTGGTATTATTCCTCAGCTTTCACTTTGTTTGAGACAAGGTGTCTTAGTTACTTTTTGGTTGCTGTGAAAAACTGCTTTAACAAAACACCTTCAAGGAGAGAGAGAAATCGCTTACATGTGCTTATAAAGTTCCATGCAGATATATAATATTAGGGAAGACTTAAATCAGACAGGGGAGACTCATTGGCAGGTTACATATGCACTTAGGAAGCAGAGATGAAAGGGAAGTTGCTTGGTTTACAAATCCTCAATTCCCACTACCTGTGACACCCTTCCTCTTAGAAGAGCTACAGCTTGAATGCTGCTGCCTGGGGGAACAAGTCTCAATTTACAAGACCGTAAGAGAGATGATTCCCATTTAAATCCAAATACAGAGCCCTTGTGTTGTTTGCTGTTGCGTACTCCAGAATAACTGGCCAATGAGTGCCCAAGGATGTTCTTGTCTCTGCTTATCTCTCATC